>PVIA01007235.1:67493-86312 GCA_004024845.1 Tonatia bakeri
GAACCGTCTGCCCCCCCTCAAGATGTTAAGTGTGTCAGCACACGCTCCACGGCCATTTTGGTAAGTTGGCGCCCGCCGCCGCCGGAAACGCACAACGGGGCCCTGGTGAGCTATAGCGTCCGCTACCGACCGCTGGGCTCGGAGGACCCGCAACCCAAGGAGGTGAACGGCATCCCCCCGACCACCACTCAGATCCTGCTGGAGTCTCTGGACAAGTGGACGGAGTACCGCATCACGACTGTCGCTCACACAGAGGTGGGACCAGGGCCCGAGAGCTCGCCCGTGGTCGTCCGCACCGACGAGGACGGTGAGCACCGCCCCGGCCTGGGGACCCCGCAGGCCCCAACCCATCCGTCCCACCTTGGAGCCTCCTCTCTGGAAAGCTGGGCTGGCTGGTGGCCAGAAGGTAGAAACCACTGTCTTGAGAGGGAGACAAGAAGCAAGCACTCTGCCCAGGAAATCTGGGCTCCTTGACTTGGAATTCTCTGTCCCAGACCTCTGGGCACCGTTGGCTCCCTGAGCCTTGTGCCTGGAAAGCTGAGCTGGCAGCCCTGTAGTTTGGCCCAGTGGTAGAAATCATGGAAGCAAAGTGTAAGAAGCAGCAAGTAGCATTTGCAAAAAAATTATGGTCTCTAACCCCAGAAACCTAGCTTTTAGATTTATCCTAGGATGAACCAGCATCCGCAGCTTCCTGGGTGTAAACCATCCTACCTAAAAGCAGGTAGACTGTGGGCCGATAACAGCAAACCACCAGCTCTCTGGGAGACGGAGGTGGATTTGCACCATCAGTCAGTTTCTGTGGTGTCAATATTCCTGCCCTAGCCAGTTGCAAGATAGAAAGTTTTAAGATGCAAAGTGATGTGGGTGCCCACCTTGGGAAAGCTGAGGGCCTGGGTCAAATTGAAGTGAGCAGCTTCCTCCATAAAACCGAGCCCCTTTAAACCTGGTTTGCTTTCTGAGCCATTGACCTGGAAGGTTCGATTGGCAGCCCCATGTTGTGTCCTTAGCATGGGGAGGAAATGAAGCAGCTCTTTCGGGGGGAGGGTTGGGCAGGTGGCGAGACCTCTGGTCTGGGGGCTGGCCAAGGAAGACTCTGAGCGGGCCAGCTGCACACTGGGGGCTGTAGGAGCAGGCAGCTGGCTGCCCCGGGCCTGTTCCCTGCTGTGCCTCTTTCTCACCCTATGATCATGGGCTCAGCGCCCTGGGCCTCGGTTTTCTTCTCTGTAAATGAGAAAAAGAGCCCCTGTCTGGAAGGCCTGCTGTGAGGATGGTAGCAGCGTGCCCAAAGTCACGTGGCCCTGGGTGGTGGCCGTAAGGCTTGGGTGCTGCTCAGTGGCCCCATCTGTGCATGGCGTTCGCCAGCTTGGCCCCTCCCTGGGTGGGGGAGGCGTGGCGGAGGCACGCACTCCTGGCTGTGGCGTGCACTTCGAGCAGGCGCCCCGTTAACTAGCAGCCGCTCCGCACCCTGGCATCGGGCAGCCGCCCGGGCATGGCCGGACACCCCAGTAACGTTGCCCCCCCCACCCTCCCCCTCCACTCCCTACTCCCCTCCCCTCGCCAGTGCCCAGCGCGCCTCCGCGGAAGGTGGAGGCGGAGGCGCTGAACGCCACGGCCATCCGCGTGCTGTGGCGCTCACCTGCGCCAGGCCGGCAGCACGGCCAGATCCGCGGCTACCAGGTCCACTACGTGCGCATGGAGGGTGCTGAGGCCCGGGGGCCGCCACGCATAAAGGACGTCATGCTGGCTGATGCCCAGGTGGGCGGGGCTTCAGGGAGGGGCCTGGGTGGGTGGGGTTCCAGGTGGGCCAGGATTTGCCCCACACTGTGCTCCTGCCCTCTTGCTGCTTCTCTCTCTGGCTACCCTGCTCATCTCCTCCTCTCTCCCCTGCCGCCTGCTCCCACACTCAGTGGGAGACGGATGACACGGCTGAATATGTAAGTAGCACTCTCTGGCCACTGGTGTGCTATGTTCCGGCGGTGCCTTGCTGTGCTGTGACACCCCCCCCCCGCCCCCGCACGCCCCTGGGTCTCCTCCCCTGGGTCCCGGGTGCGCATCCTATCACCTCTCGGAGCTCATGGTCTCAGTTTTCACACCGGGCAAATGGGCACAGCAGCCCCAGGAGGCTCCTGCTGGGGACCCTAAAAGGGGGCCCTGGGTATAAGGCAGAGCCCCGGACGCAGAGGCCATCCATGTCCTTCTCACCTGGATGGCCCCTAGGCTCCCAGCTACATGAGCCCCCGCCTCACTGGCAGTCTTCACCGCCATACCTGTGCTCAGGTGGTTCCTGGAATGCCGCCCCTGCAGGGCCAAGCCTCTCCTCCACCCCAGCGTCTCCCTGTCCTGCCCAAGCCAGAGCTGCGTCACTTTCCAACCCAGCCTGACCCTTTCATCACCTGCTCAACCCTCCCTGACCTAGGAAATCTCTCTCTATCCAAAGTGTCCACTTCGTCCTGGCCTTTGCATAATGAGGTGTCATTGGGGCCCGGGGTGGGGGAGGAAGCCTGTGGCACCACCGTGTTCGTCCTTTCAAGCTTTTCCCAGAGGCCCTGAACCAGAGCCTCGATTGCTGTGTGACTTTGGGCAAGTCACTGCCTCTCTGAGCAGTCTCTCTGCCTTCCATATGGAGGCCACAGGATCTGCTGCGAGCCCCAGGTCTGATGTTCAAGTGACACTGGCCCTACTCCTCCCATAGGGAATTTCATCTGCTCCCAGCCACCCAGACCCTGAGAGGGAGGAGGTGCGAGGCTCAGGGGCAGGAGACCCTCTGTTCACACATCCCTGTCCCCTCTTCATGCTCCTGACCCAGGGACACCCCTCAGCCCCGGGCATGTTGGGCCTCATCTGTGATGTGCATGTGTGGGAAACGGGCACGCGTGTGGCAGTGCACGTGGGGGTGTGTGGCGTTCCTTGAACCAGCAGTCATTTACTGAGCACCTACTACAGGCTACAGCCTGTGCAAGGGGCCACAGAAGTGGCAGTGACCAAGACAGAGCCCTGCGCCAGCCCTTCCTGGGGTCACAGTTCAGTGTGGGAGAGGGACGTTAATGGGGAAAAAACACAGATATATGTCTAGTTACTGCTCTCGGGGAGGCAGGGTGTAGACAGCTGTATAAACACCAGCTTTCCAGGTGGACGGGTGGGGGCAGCCCTGGTCTGCACGTAGCCTTTGCCCGTGGTGTGGATGCTCCCTCCACGTCAGTTTCCAGCTACTGGCTGTCGTTTTGTACCACAAAGTACAAGAGACAAGATAACCTTGATGGCGTAGACAGTGGTAAACATAGACTAAATGGGGGGGTTGCGTATATAATATCTTCGAGGTTTTAAATTTTATTTTTATTTAATTGTAAGTTTATATAATTTACTCTTTAATAATGACTTTGATAACTGGCTCACGAAATTCCTGAAAACTTAATTGTTGGCTCTCGCGAGCTGGTATAGGAAATTCCAGCATACCAGTGGGCATAGTGGAGGCAGCAGGAATAGCCTGTGCAAAGGTCCTGGGGCAGGACCATGCCTGACACCTTAGAGGAACAGTGAGGAGGTCCTTGTAGCTGGAGCAGAATGAGTGAGGGCAAGAGGAGGAGGTGAGAGCAGGGAGGGGACCTGGCAGGTGTTGCAGGGCCTTGTAAGCCACACGGAAGACTTGGGCTTTTACCCTGAGGGAGGTGGGCGCCCTGGAGGGCTATGGGTGGAGGACTAGCACAGGCACCCTCCGGTGGTTGCTGCAAGGACAGACTCTGGGGAAGGGGGCGGGGAGCCAGATAACTGGAGCAAAGGCAACTGCCCTACTCCGTGCAGTCAGCTGCGTGCGCCCGTATCAGCATGGACCTGCACCTGTCGGGGCCTGTGCATGCGGTCGGGTGCACGTCTCTGCCCTGGGACCAGGCCCCATGCCCACCTGTTTGAGCCCAGCCCTGGAAGGAGGGTGGATGGGGCTGGTCTCAGCTCGGGTTGCATCGCTGACCCCACCCCTGCCTGCAGGAGATGATCATCACAAACCTGAAGCCCGAGACCACCTACTCCATCACTGTAGCCGCCTACACCATGAAAGGCGATGGCGCTCGCAGCAAACCCAAGGTGGTAGTGACCAAGGGAGCAGGTATGAGACCCCCTCCTCCCATGGCTCCTCAGCCCTCACGCTGTCCCCGCAGAGTTACTGCACCCTGGGCAGGGGGAAGAGGGTGGGCTGGGCAGGGGGAAACTCTAGGGCAAAGGGGGCCACTGCTCAGGGGGGCATCTGGGGCCCAGCCAGGTCCAACCGCGTCTCATCCTCCTCACTCTCATCCTCAGTAGCCACTCGGCTGCAGCCAGATGCAGGTAGCTAAGGGCTGCCTCGAACCCCTCGGCCTCCTGGCCTTGCCCGGCTGCCTGGACGTTCTCTCTCATTACGGGGGGCTTCCCCACCCCCCTCCATGCCAGTCTTGGTTTGATGCCCCTTCTGGGCCCCCCCAGCACCCTGTCATTCCTCTGTCGGCTCTGGCCACCCTGCGAGGGTTGTCACTTGGGGAGCTGTGCCTGTCTTCCCAGCCCCACCTTCAAGCCCCCTCCCGGCAGCCCTTCCTCACTTTCCCTTTCTGGCTCTTCCCGTCAGTCCCAAGGGTCTGCTTTCTCCCCAGCCACAAAGGCTTGGAGAGGGGAGGACAGGGGAAGAGACGACTGTGCATTTGTAAGGAGAGGCTGTTCCAAGCAGAGGGCGCAGCCCAGGCAAAGGCTCAGAGAGGGGAACGGGCTCAGTATGTCCGAGAAACCACAGAAAGGCCTGCGTCCCACTTCCTACACCCATTGCTCCCTCTGGGACCCTTGGTGCCACACCTCTGCCCACACAGCCTGACACTCAGGCTCGACACAGCCTCTCTCCACACTGCTGCCCGCTGTGCCCATGTGTCTCCTGAGCCTGGCTAGGCTGTGCATCCTGCAGTGCCCGGTGCCCCTGCCGCCTCCTCCAAGGAGCCTCTGAGGCTTCCTCCCCCGTCTCTGAGGGACGTGGCGTTAGAGCCGTTCTTGCCGAGCGCAACCCACTGCACACACGGTGACCGCTCACAGCACCGCCCATCCAAGGTCCTGCAGTGGAGAAGCTTGCTTTCCCCCTTTACCAGATGCCGAAACCTCTTTGGGCACGTTCATTACTACTCAGGCTGCAAGAACCGTAGGGCACAAGCAGGATTTGGACGCTCTTGTGTCCCGTGGATATTAATCAGGTGCCAGCGATGGGCAAATGGACTAGACAAGAAACGTGTGGCTTACTGACTAAAGGAAGAGACGCATGAGGCCTGCTGTGAAATCTGGGGGTGTTTTCCTTTACTGGGTTCTCAGAGTCCCTGGCCGCCTCCTTGTTCCTCAGACTCCCCCGGCCCAGTCCTGCCTCAGGGCCCTTGCACTGGCTATTCCCTCTGCCTGGAACTCCGTCCTTCCCAGACCTCCCTGTGGCTTCCTCCCTCACCCCCTTCAGGTCTCTGTCTCTCAGGGAGGCCTCTCTGAGACCCACTTTTAGAAACACCAACCCCATCCCGTGCCCCAGACTGGCAGGTAGTCACTGACGCCGGCCCTGTGTCCCCACAGTGCTGGGCCGCCCCACCCTGTCGGTGCAGCAGTCCCCCGAGGGCAGCCTGCTGGCACGCTGGGAGCCCCCAGCCAGCACCACTGAGGACCAGGTCCTGGGCTACCGCCTGCAGTTCGGCCGTGAGGACTCATCACCCCTGGCCACGCTCGAGTTCCCGCCCACCGAGGACCACTACACGGCATCAGGAGTGCACAAGGGGGCCACATATGTGTTCCGGCTGGCGGCCCGGAGCCGAGGCGGCCTGGGCGAGGAGGCGGTGGAGGTCCTGAGCATCCCAGAGGACACACCCCGTGGCCACCCGCAGATCCTCGGGGCGGCTGGCAACGCCTCGGCTGGCACTGTCCTGCTGCGCTGGCTGCCACCGGTGCCCGCCGAGCGCAACGGGGCCATTGTCAAGTACACAGTGGCAGTCCGGGAGGCCGGTGCCCTGGGCCCTGCCCGAGAGACCGAGCTGCCAGCAGCGGCTGAGCCCGGCGCTGAGAACATGCTCACACTTCAGGGCCTCAAGCCCGACACGGCCTATGACCTCCAAGTGCGGGCCCACACGCGCCGGGGCCCCGGCCCCTACAGCCCCCCTGTCCGCTACCGGACGTTCCTGCGGGACCAAGGTAGGCGCGGCAACCCCCGCACCAGAGCCGGACCGGGCCTTGTGCCCACCCCTGCCCCAGCCCCCTCCCTCTCCCCCGCCCAGGTAAGTGGTCACTTTTCTGCTTCCTCGTGGATGCTCGAGGCGAGTCTGGACCCTGAGGCTCTGGCGTTGGCAAAGGTGGGACGTGCCTCGGTGGCACCACCCTCCCCCACCCCTTCCTCTGCCTTCTCTCTGCAGCCACACCGTCTCCCCCAGCAGGGCCAGGACAGGGCCAGGCAGGGCCGGGCCAGGGCCAGGCAGGAAGGCCACAGGCACAGCGGACGACAGGGAGCGCCTGGGCCGCCCCGCCCCCCGCCCCCCGCCCAGCCCGCACCTGGCTCTCATGGGCTTCTCTTTTCTCTCCTCTGCTCGGCTGCTGCCCGGCAGTCTCGCCCAAGAACTTCAAGGTGAAGATGATCATGAAGACGTCGGTCCTGCTCAGCTGGGAGTTCCCTGAGAACTACAACTCGCCGACACCCTACAAGGTATGGCCCCCTGGCAGGCCGGTGGGTGGGGCCAGGATCTGGGGCTTGGTCTGGAGTCCAGGCTTGTTGCCGTGGTGTTGGGGTGCAGATGGGCTCAGGGCTGGGGAGAGTTGGGCTTCCCGGGGACTGAGCCTCAGTCTGGGCTGGGGCTTCATTTGGGATTAGGGCTCAGGCAGGATTGCAACTCAGAGCTAGGGCTCAGGTAGCCTGGGGCCAGGGCCCAGCCTGGAATGAGAGGGCTCAAAATTGGGGCTGAGCAGGGATTGAGGCTCTATCTAGGGTTGGGTTTGAGTTTTAGGGTTAGGGCTCAGTCAGAGTTGGGGCTCAATTGGGATTAAGAATTAGTCTGGGGTTGGGTTCAGCCTGGGGTCAGGGCTCAGCTGGGATTAAGGCTCCATCTGGGGTCAGTGGAGCAGGGTCAGGGCTACGTCTGGGACCCAGTCTGGGGTGGCGGCTGGCCCAGACCCGCCCTGAGCCGGCCCGGCCCACAGATCCAGTACAATGGGCTCACTCTGGACGTGGACGGCCGCACCACCAAAAGGCTCATCACGCACCTCAAGCCCAATACCTTCTACAACTTTGTGCTGACCAACCGAGGCAGCAGCCTGGGCGGCCTCCAGCAGACGGTCACTGCCTGGACCGCCTTCAATCTGCTCAACGGCAAGCCCAGCGTGGCCACCAGGCCCAACCCTGACGGCTTCATCGTGGTGCACCTGCCTGACGGCCAGAGCCCCGTGCCTGTCCAGTACGCTCGGCCCCCCTGCCCCCAGGGTTCCACACATACCCCGTTAGCCAGCTTCCATATGATGGGACAGCCCCTTGACCTCTCTGTTCCTCGTTTCCTCCCCTGGCCATAAAACGGGGATTATGTCCGCCCCATCTCGTGCGGTCCCCATGCTTCCCATGGGAATAGTCGCCACATGTGGCCATGCATCTGCTTCTCTGACATTTTCCGACACCCCTGGGTGCCTGCCCTTCTACTGGTTTGGGCTCCCAGACTGGTGGGGAGACATCTGAGCAGACTGCCAGCCTCTTGGTGTGGCAGCAAGAGGCACAGAAGAATTAAGGGCTATAAAAATGTGTGGGCATGGAAGCTGGGGCTCTGAAGGCTGTGTAGGAGTTCAAGAAGTGTAATTGCAAGGGATAGGCTTCCCGGGCAGAAGGCACAGAGCGATCTAAGGCCTGGAGGTTGGACCGCGGCTGGGGCTACAGGGAAGGGACCCGCTGCATGGGCGGAAGGGAAGACTCAAAGGGAGGCCCTCACGCACCCCAGGCAGCATCTGTCTGATCATGCCTGTAGACGGCCCCCTGTGGCTCTTCGTCTTGTGACAGGAGCTACTTCATTGTGATGGTGCCGTTGCGCAAGTCTCGTGGTGGCCAGTTCCTGACCCCGCTGGGCAGTCCAGAGGACATGGACCTGGAGGAGGTGAGGGCTAGGGCCCAACCTGCAAGGGACAGACATGTCCCAGCCATCGTGGGCCCATTTGCTCCCAGCTGGGCTCTGAGCAGCCCACACTTCTGTCCCCGCAGCTCATCCAGGACATCTCCCGGCTGCAGCGGCGCAGCCTGCGGCATTCTCGCCAGCTGGAGGTGCCCCGGCCCTACATTGCAGCCCGCTTCTCCGTGTTGCCGTCCACCTTCCAGCCGGGTGACCAGAAGCAGTACGGTGGCTTTGACAACAGGGGCCTGGAGCCGGGCCACCGATATGTTCTCTTTGTGCTTGCTGTGCTGCAGAAGAGCGAGCCTGTAAGTCCTGAGTGGTGTCTGCCCACACCCAGCCCCACCCAGGGCCTCAGCCTCTAGGGCCCTGACCTCAGAGCGACTCAGATCCCGCCTTGTGGGCAGACGGCAGCTGGGGGAGTTGCAAGGGAAAGGTGTTGTGGAGTCAGGGACGTGGGAACTGGGGCTCTGACAGGGTGTGTAGGAGTTCAACAGAAAACGGCACCCCAGGCAAAGGTCTGAAGGTCCAAGAGGAAGAGAAGGGGCTGCAGAGCAGCTGAAGCAGAGGGGGGACGGGGAGAAGGCCCCACTGGCCAGGGCCGAGCCATGCAGACCACCCCCAGGGTCCATTTTCTTGGGAGCCACCGAGCAGGGGAGGGACGTGGCCCTGTGTGGCCCCGAGGGGAGGGCAGACGCTGACGAGCGCCTCCCCACCCGCCCGCACAGACTTTCGCCGCCAGCCCCTTCTCAGACCCCTTCCAGCTGGACAACCCGGACCCGCAGCCCATCGTGGACGGCGAGGAGGGGCTCATCTGGGTGATCGGGCCCGTGCTGGCCGTGGTCTTCATCATCTGCATCGTCATTGCCATCTTGCTCTACAAGAAGTGAGTGCCCAGTACCCCCTGCCTGAGAGGAGAGGGTCCCCGGAAAGGAGGGTGTCGCGGAAAGGTCTAGGGAAGCGTGGTCTCTGAAGATCGTCAGGGAGGCCTTCCGTGGCGTAGAGAGGGAACCGAGGCCCAGAGGGTAAGCGTTCAACCCTGGTCCCTCAGCCTGGGCCGTGTCGGGACTGGGATTCACACCAGGCCAGCAGTGTGACTCCGCCGGAACCCCGTGCTCCATTCGGCAGGAGGATGGGGTAGAGGCTGTCTCTGCCTGGTTTAATGCGGGGGGTGGGTGTAGTGGCCACACGGGCCTGTCCCAGCTTGGAGAGGGAGGGGGGTGGACCCGGCAGAAAGGATCAGCCCCATTTTCTGGACGAGACCAGGCTCAGGGAGGTTCAGAGAGCCACCCACCGTCACAGAACAAGCCCTTCGTGGCCAGCACTCCCTCACCTGCCTTCTCTTTTCCTCCTCACCCGCCTCTGCATCTGGGAGCAGCAAACCTGACAGGTAAGAGCTGTCCCCGCCCTGCAGAGGCCTGAGGCAGGAGGGAGAATGGGGTGGTGCTGTGCCGGGGGGTGGGGGCGGGGGGGCGCCTGGCTGTCCCCGGAGACTGCACACGTGTGCAGTGTGGTCCTGGGAACCCCAGCTGGGCGCACACACAGTCCCTTTCCCACCGGCCGGGTGAGACTTTCTCGGGGCCTGGCGTGTGTTCACCCGAGGGTTCTCCCTCCTCCCCCCACGAAGCAAACGCAAGGACTCGGAGCCCCGCACCAAGTGCCTGCTGAACAACGCCGACCTCGCCCCCCACCATCCCAAGGACCCCGTGGAAATGAGACGCATTAACTTCCAGACGCCAGGTATGTGCTTATCCCAGGTGCCAGGGGCGACACTGACGGGGAACAGGAAGCTGCCTCCCGGCGACCCTCATCTGTCCCGTCAGGCCGTGCTCAGTGCGGTTCAAGTCCCGACTCCCAAACTCCGGCGTGGGTCCTGGCCGGGGCACCCCAGGGCTGGTCCTGCTCACGGCCAAACAAGACGTGAGAAGCCGTGTCTCACTGGTGGCTGCCATCTGCTGGGAGGAAGTAGCCCCGCCCCTCCCGGTCCTGCTGGCAGGGAGAGCTGTGCTTTTCCTCTTCGGGACGCTGGGCTTTTCCCCACGCCCCCGGGGTGCGTGCCCCCCAGGCTGTGCTCCCGGGAAGGCACAGAAATCCTGCCTCCCACTTGCCCTGTCCTGCCCTCCACTGCCACAGATGCTCGCACTCCTGCCCCTAAACAGCACCCCGTTGATGGATGGGGTGCAGCTGAAGTCACCTGGTGGGGGACACTGAGTCAGGGTCTTGTCCTCCAACGTCTTCATGTGCACTGAGCCACGCCCTCCTGGCTCCTCCCTCTTACTGGGCTCGTGCCAGCTGCTTCTGACCAGTTTTATGTAGCCCGTGGCCGTCCTTCCCCCGTGAGCTCAGCGTGGTTACGCTGCCCCTCCACCTGCACTCCCGTCTCCACTCCTCGTGCCCGGACGGGCTCGTGTTACCTCTCTCTCCAACCGAATGGAGGCACTCAGCGTCCGTGACTAACCGAGGGTCCCGGGCCCCTCCCCTCGGATGCCCTCCTCTCGCTGCTGCCCAGCTGTCTCGTGTCAGTTCTGTGTTCACCCAGACGAGGGTTTCGAGCGTTCGGGTTTACCTGATGGCCGTGGCCCTGCGTCAGGGGTCCTGAAGGTCTCACACGGCACCTCCGACGTGCTCCCTCCCCTTCCTGTCTTCCGTCTGTTCTTCCATCCAAATGCCGAATAAGCACGTGTTTCACGATGGCTGCTTCCCTCCTTCAAGTTCGAGGCACTGGTCCCTGTGTCCCTCCCCTGCCCTCAGGTTTCTCCCTCACCATCCTGCATCCTCCTCCACAACCCCCCAGTGACCCCGACGGGGCCCAAGGCAGGCTGGCGTGGGGGGACGCGTCGACAGAAGAGCCTGAAAGTCACGGCCAAACCCCAGGCAGAGGAAACACAGCAGCCGTGTGCCCCTCAGTGTGGACATCACTCTGCCCTCGCGTCTGCCGCCCAGCTGCTGTGCTGCACCCCACAGGGGTGGGGGAGACGGGCCACCCGCGTGTTTTCATTCATTTATTGTTTGCTGTTTCTGCAGATTCAGGCCTCAGCAGCCCCCTCAGGGAGCCGGGGTTTCACTTTGAAAGTTAGTTCCTGTGTCTTTCTGTTCTCGGCTCCCTCCCCGCCCCTCGTTTGTTTTCATCTTCGGTTTCTCCATCCTGCCACCTCTCTCTGCCCCCCATCCTGCGCTGGCTTCTGTCGTGGGGGGGGTCTGGTCCACTGTGCCCTTAGGGTGCCGGTCGTGACTGTGTTGGGGTGGGGGCAGGGGCGTAGGTGAGATGCAGGTACATGTACAGGAGTCCACCTGTGTGAGGACAGGGAGAGCCACCAGGCAGATGGACACGAGCCCCAGACCCCGTAGAGGTGGGCTTTTGGGGGTCGTCCGGGGGCCGCACTTAGAACAACAGCTGTTTATCGGCTGGCCTGGCGCTGTTGATGCCACCTAAGCTGTGGTCCGGGGTGGCTCGAGGCCGCAGTGTGCGTGCACCAGTCTGGCAGCGGACGGGTCGGGCAGACCCAGGCGTCGGGGAGAGAGCCAGACCCAGCCACCCCATGGTCCTATAGATCGGGGCTGGCACCGTTCCCTGTCCCAGATAGGAAATGGGCTGACAGGCGGGGACACACCGTGACTCCCCTGCGGTCCCTCAAGTCTCCCTGGCAGGCCTTTGCAGGCCCTGTGATCCCACAGGGGCAGACAGGAGTGTTCATCCCCCACCCCAGGGAATAACGTTCCTTCATTTCTGCTTCTTCATTTCTGTGTCACCCGCCTGCTTCCTGCCACGAGGCACTAGGCGCTTGGAGTCTGTCCTCCAGGGCAGCCCCCCCAGCAGGGTTGGGGACGGAGCGGGAGCACAGTGTGAGCAGGGTGTCGGGCTTGGCCAGGAGCTGAGCCTCTGGTGCCCTGCTTTCACACGCGCAGGCCTGGGGTCCCCACCCCACCACGCCCTCTAACCGCAGTTCCCCCATCGCAGACTCACACTGTAGAGCACCCCCATCCCTCCCGGCCTCTGGGCTGGCCCCCAGGGACCAGCCTGCACTGGCGGGGTCACCGGTGGGGTCTGCTCTCCCCGCAGGCATGCTCAGCCACCCGCCCATCCCCATCTCGGACATGGCGGAGCACACGGAACGCCTCAAGGCTAACGACAGCCTCAAGCTCTCCCAGGAGTATGAGGTGAGCTGGGCCCTGCCACCTGTCCTCCTGGGTCCCCTGATGCCCCCGGACACCCTCTGTGATCCCCCACCTCCCCTCTCCCTGCAGTCCATTGACCCGGGCCAGCAGTTCACATGGGAGCACTCCAACCTGGAAGTGAACAAGCCCAAGAACCGCTACGCCAACGTCATCGCCTACGACCACTCCCGAGTTATCCTCCAGCCCATCGAAGGTAGCGTGCGCAGCGCCCCAGGCTCCGCCCTGCTCTTTTTACTCCCCAGGCTGCCCCAGGCCCCATGCCTCCTCCCAGACACAGCAGGGCTGGCGCACCCAGGCCAGGGGACCGTGGGAAACCACAGCCTGATTCAGGCCTTGTCCACACCAGCCAGAGGCCCCTGGGGTTTCTAGATGCGTGTTTAACTGGCGGCTACTGTGCACGACACGGTTCCGTCTGTCTCCTGCGTCACTGGTCCTCCGTGGGGCGGGTCTGCCACCCAGGGACGATCGCCAGTGTCTGGGGACATTTTTGTGGCCACAAGTTGGAGGAAGGGGCCGCCAGTGACCTCTAGAGGGTGGAGGCCAGGGCGCCTGCTCAGCACCTGCAGCGCACAGGATGGCCCCATGGTGGCGGCGGAAGTGCCAGAGGCCCACGGCCCACGGTTTCCTCGGGGACAGATGGGCGCCCTCCAGGACGGCCTCTGGGCGGGCTGCGGGGAGCCAGCCCCGGGCACTCCCACTGACCTCGGACACTCCCACTGACCCTGGGCACCCCCGTTGACCCCGGGCACCCCTGCTGACCTCGGGCACCCCCGCTGACCTCGGACTTCTCGCCCCGCTGTAGGCATTGTGGGCAGCGATTACATCAACGCCAACTACGTGGACGGGTACCGGCGGCAGAACGCCTACATCGCCACGCAGGGGCCACTGCCCGAGACCTTCGGTGACTTCTGGCGCATGGTGTGGGAGCAGCGCTCGGCCACCATCGTCATGATGACGCGGCTGGAGGAGAAGTCACGGGTGAGCCTGGAGCCCCTAGCCCCTCCCCGACCCCGGCCCGGCCCGCGCTCACCTCTGTTCTCTCTCTCGGCACAGATCAAGTGCGACCAGTACTGGCCCAACAGGGGTGCGGAGACCTACGGCTTCATCCAGGTGACACTGCTGGACACCGTTGAGCTGGCCACGTTCTGCGTGCGGACCTTCTCCCTGCACAAGGTAGGGGCCAGGCCGGAGGCCGTGGCGGGTCGTGGGGCCAAGGAAGCAGCCAGGGCCCCCCGCTACCCTGGGAGCACCCTGTCAGACACAGAAAGCCGACCATATTGACCTAGGCTGACCGAGGACACAGCAGGGAGCTAAGTGCGCTGGCCTTGTGTGCAGTGGGCAGGACACAGGCAACAGACATGGAAACAGTAAACCTCTTTAAATTAAATTTATTAGGGTGGCATCAGTCAATAATAACATGTAAGTTTCAGGTGCACGCCTTCATGACCTGACCTCGCCGTGTTCCGCTGTGCGCGCCACCCGCAGCCCAGTCCCCTCCGTCAGGGTGTGCGTGGCCCTCCCTGGCCGCGTGTCCTCCCCCAGCCCTCCCCTCTCGACCGCCACTCCGTCTGTCGTCTGTGTCTGGGAGTGTGTTTGTTTGTTGCTTCACACGGTTCTTGTTCTTTTCTGCCTGACTTAATGCACTCGGCACAGTGTTCTCAAGACCCACCCATGTGGCCACAAGTGGCGGTATGGCATCTTTTCTTGTGGCTGAGTGGCGCGTGCCACGTCGTTGCTACCCAGTCGTCCTTCAGAGGACACGGATGGGGGCCGTGTCTTGGCCACAGTGAATAACGTGGCAGTGAACACAGGCTCCATGTGTCTTTGTGTGCCTAAGTGTTAAGTTTTTCGGGGAGATAGAAACCCCGAAGAGGGCTGGCTGGGTCGTGTGGCAGCTTGTTCTTACTTGTCTGTCTTACTTGACCTGCGCACCGTTTTCCACGGCGGTGGCCACAGTCTCGTCCCCAGCGGGCGGTGTGCCAGGGCCCCTGCCCTCCGCCTCCTCTCTGGAACCTGCGGCTTCTCTCTGGTTGGTGATAGCCGTTCCCACGGGCGGGAGCGGCACCTCATTGTGGGTTAGACTTGCAGCTCCCTTGTGGCTGGTGAAACCGAGTCCGTCCGTGTAGTTGTGGGCTGTGTGTACGCCTTTGGAAAACTGTGGGGTCCTCTGCCCGGCTCTAACCAGACGTCCTGCTGGTGGTGAGTTGGGCGCGTGTGTGTCCTGTAAAGCAGCCCTGTACCGGAGTGACCTCTCACAGGCATCTCCTCCCGTTCAGCTGGCTGCCTGTTTTGTTCTGTTGATGGTTTGTTTTGCTGCGTGGAGGCCTTTTAGGTTGATGCAGTCACATTTATCTTTCTTTTTACTCCCCTTGCCTCGGGAGGGAGGTGCAGTTCCCAAAAACTTCTCTGAGACCAGGGTCCAAGAGCGATAAGAAATCCCACGTGCAGGGGTCAAGTAAAGCCGAGGAGTAGAATGTGCCGGGGGAACTGGAGGAGGTGAGGGGCGGGGTCACGAGGAGGTTCAGGGAAAGAGCATGCCAGGCAGCGGGCACAGCACGTGCAAAGGTCCCAGGCAGGCCTGTGCTTGTTGTGTTGGAGGGGCAGAGAGAAGGCCCATGTGGCCGGGGCTGAGTGAACACTGGGGAGAGAGGGAGCAGCTGGGAGCAGCTGAGGGCAGGGAGGGGACAGGCTGGTTGTGGGGCTTGTGGGCCACAGGGAGGACTTGACCTTTCACGTGGAGGGAGGTGGGAGCCCTGGAGGGCTGTGGTCACGTGGGCATGGGAGGTATCGGACCTGATGCTTACTCACTGGCGCTCTCTGGCTGCTGTGGGGGGAATAGCCGGGGGGGGCAGCACCAGCGGACTGGAGGGACGAAGGCAGCTGTGACGCTCACACGGTCCCAGGGCGATGATGGCATGGATCGTGGTGACCACCATGAGGAAGGTGAGAAGTGGGCAGGTTTGAGATCGACTTTGGGTTTTTTATTTGTTTCAGGTTTGTTTGTTTGTTTGTTTAATTGAGTTTAGAGAGCAAGAGGAAGGGTGAGAGAGACATCAGTTTGCTGTTGACTTATTTATGCATTTATTGGTTGATTCTTGTGACATGTCCCCTGACCGGGAATCGAACTCTGCAACCTTGGTGCATCGAGATGACACTCTAACCAACTGGTCCAGCTGTCTGGTCCAGGTGGGGGTGGACTTTGAAGGCCGCCTGCAGTGTCGGCTGGGGTGTTGGATGTGTAGGCGTCGAGTCGAGGGTGACTTTTACGTTCTGTGAAGAGCATCTGGAGGGAAGGAGCGACTGTCAGCTGAGGTGGAGGGAGTGGGGTGGGGAAGGAAGCTGGGGCACACGCTGGCCGCGTCCTGTGAGACAGACGTGACACCTCCGCGTGGAGACCCCCGTGTCCAGGGGGCAGGTGGACACCCGTGTGAGACACTCAGGGGCGCGGTGGCCGGGGGGCGTGCCGGTGCCCCTGCACGGGCCACGGTGCCAGGCCGTCTCCCTGTGGCTCCCAGAATGGCTCCAGCGAGAAGCGAGAGGTCCGCCAGTTCCAGTTCACAGCATGGCCGGACCACGGGGTGCCCGAGTACCCAACCCCGTTCCTGGCTTTCCTGCGGAGGGTCAAGACCTGCAACCCCCCCGACGCCGGCCCCGTCGTGGTGCACTGCAGGTACACTGCCCTGGCCCTGCTCCCGGCTCCCGCCGGCGCCTCGCTCTCCACGTCCCTCTCCCGAGGGGCGCCTGATTGCCACGCCTGTCCCTGCAGCGCTGGCGTGGGCCGCACCGGCTGCTTCATCGTCATCGACGCCATGCTGGAGCGGATCAAGCCGGAGAAGACGGTGGACGTGTACGGCCACGTGACGCTCATGCGGTCCCAGCGCAACTACATGGTGCAGACGGAGGACCAGTACAGCTTCATCCATGAGGCGCTGCTGGAGGCCGTGGGCTGCGGCAACACCGAGGTGCCCGCCCGCAGCCTCTACGCCTACATCCAGAAGCTGGCCCAGGTGGAGCCCGGCGAGCACGTCACGGGCATGGAACTCGAGTTCAAGGTGGGGAAGGGGGTGCAGGCTGCCGTGGGTGCGTGGGTGGGGCAGGGCCGGACAGTGTTCCCCTGCCCGCTGTCCCGCTGTCCGCACTCTGGCTGGAGGCTGTCCGGACGGCAGCCCCTGCTCCTTGTCCCCACAGCGGCTGGCCAACTCCAAAGCCCACACCTCCCGCTTCATCAGTGCCAACCTGCCTTGTAACAAGTTCAAGAACCGCCTGGTGAACATCATGCCATACGAGAGCACGCGGGTCTGCCTGCAGCCCATCCGGGGCGTGGAGGGCTCCGACTACATCAACGCCAGCTCCATCGATGGCTACAGGTACCTCGCCTCTGCCTGGCGGAACTGGGGCCCCGGGAGGGTCCCGGCCTTGTGCCCAGGCGGCTCCGTTCTTGTGGGGAGACAACGCTGCACGGCCCCCCTGGGAGCGCAGTCGAGGCGGGGAGCCTTCCCATGCACCTGAGGGCCGCTGTGTGCACTGGGGCTCCGCCTTCCCTGCATGTCCACGGCTGTCAGCCGAGCCGTCCCGCCCAGGGGACGTTTGGCATTGTCCAGGGATGTGTGTGACTGTCGTGATTTGCATGTGTTGGGCAGTGGCTGCTACTGGGCACGGTGGGTGGAGCCAGGGGTTTTGCCCAGAACGATGCCGCATCGCGAAGGATGGCCTGGCGGTGGGTGCCAGCAGTGCCGATGATGCTGAGAAACCGCGGCCAAAGAGGGCATCCAGGTCGAGGAGCCACCCACGCCAACTACTAAAAGCCATTCACTGGCACTTGGGAGAGGTGGAGCAGGAAGGTGGCGAGGTCGGAGGGCAGTTGCGTGGCAGGTGTGGCTGCGGTGGCCGCGCCTGACCCTCCAGGCAGTGTGGAGCCAGCTGCGGGCCCAGGCCCCGCCCCCCCAGCCCTGCACTCACCCACCCGCCCCTGCAGGCAGCAGAAGGCCTACATCGCCACGCAGGGGCCGCTGGCAGAGACCACGGAGGACTTCTGGCGCATGCTGTGGGAGAACAACTCGACCATCGTGGTGATGCTGACCAAGCTGCGGGAGATGGGCCGGGTACGCGGGCCCATGGGGGGCGGGGCGGGGTGGGGCCCGGGGGCTCGAGCAGGGCTGACCGCCGACCTGTCCCCTCGACAGGAAAAATGTCACCAGTACTGGCCAGCTGAGCGATCCGCCCGCTACCAGTACTTCGTGGTGGACCCGATGGCAGAATATAACATGCCACAGTACATCCTGCGGGAGTTCAAGGTCACGGACGCCCGGGTGAGTGGGGACAGATCGGCAGCAGGGCTGGGACCCAGACGGGCTCCGTGTTTCCCTGGTGACCGGAAGACGGCTTCGCTAGCTGGGAGCAGAAGCAAAGGCCCTGGGGCAGTAGTAAGCGTGGGGCGTTGGGAGGAAGATGAGTGAGTTGACCTATCACTCCTCCCACCAAGTGGGTGGAGAGAGGACCGTGTCCCCCTGCTGACCCTGTGGTGTCCCCACTGGAGCAGGTGTCACCCACTCGGGCGTGTGGCCTGAGGGCTCCCGTACAGGGGAGTGAATGGGGTGCCCCCTGGAAGCCACAGCCCGTGGAGGGCAGCGTTAGCGGGCTGCAGGGGGAGTTCGGTGGGTTGGCGGTGCCAGGTGGTGGAGGCTGGAGCCAGGGAGCGGAGAGGGTGCTGTGCAGTGGGGGCGGGTGGTGTCAGCCGACACAGATGCAGTGGTGGGGGGTGGGGAGCAGCTGTTAGATGGCGACTGACCAGACTGACCCTGGGAGGTGGCCCTTTTGGGTGACAGAGGATCCAAACTGGCGAGAGAAGGCTGTCAAGGTATTGCCAGTGGCTAGGGGGGACGAACGTCATCAGGGCCTGAGTGTTGGGAGTGTGAGGTGCCGCCACTGGATTGCTGGGACGTGGGGCCGAGGGGCAGCAGAAGGCGCATGAGCCAGCGCAGTGCCAGGTGGGAGGAAGGCAGTCACACAAGGGACCGAGTCAAGTGACAGGCTGGCGGAGGCCGGTTCTGTGGCCGGTGAGGGCGGCGTCTGCCAGCAGTGGATGGAGGAAGGGCAGATTGGAGAGGAGCCCATGGGGTTGGGGGGCGGGAGGGAGAAAGTCGATGGAAAACGACTTGGAAAAGTGGAGGGCGACGAGCGTTCAGGGGAGTAGACAGCGCTCAGGGGAGTACGAGACAGGAAGGTGGGGCCGAGAAGCGAGGTGCTGGGCGGTGGGGGGCGGCGGGCGGCACCACTGGGTGGCACCACGGTGCTGCCGAGGAGGCGACTGGAGAAGGCAGTGGGCCGTGTTCTCCTGGGGGTGAAGGGTCGTGAAGAAGGGAAGGTGGCAGAGGGCCTGATGTGGTGGCACAGCTAGGCTGTGGGACGACCGGGTGGGCGAGGGGGTGCCCGAGTGGTGGGCTGGTGTGAAGGAAAACCAGGGTCACTGGAACTCACACACTGTGACGCTGCCGCCTCCACAGCGGTGACTGGTGACTGACGGGACGTCAGC
>PVIA01007236.1:0-86381 GCA_004024845.1 Tonatia bakeri
TATATTTTGAAATAGATTTTTTCTGTGTGTGCTGTCAACCTGTAAATTATTTACATATTTTTACTTATTTTATTTTTATTTTTAATCTAATTTTGTGGCCTACAATATCTTTCCAGAGTCTCCATAGCTTTGCAAAAGTAGAGGAAAGTGAAGTAAGTTTTGTGACTTTGAAACACCAAGTAAATCTCACCTTTTTTTTTTAGCTCCTTTTGAATGAATTTACTGGTGTCCTCATTTACTCCAACCGCTGAGTTCACTTCAGCCTCCCATGAATATGGAAACTGTTAACTAAAAATGGCAGTTCTGAGAATGTGTGCTATTCTGATTTACATGGAGACCCCACAGTGTACTTCACTTTCTGCACTGAGCTAGCTAATTAGCAAAATAATAATCACTCACTGTCAGTGACTTTTGCTCATATGTCAGGTACTGCTCTAAATGACATATAAATTATTTCATCATCATATCATTTCTTTGAGGAGAGTTTAAGTAAAATTACATTCACTTTATAGATACAGTACAAGGTGGGTACATAATGTGTCCAAAGTACTCGAATCAAAAGTATCAGAGCTGCCTGGTTATCGATGTTGAAAGTTTGCCCATTAAGCACTCTACACCATCTCCTAGGTTTGCCATTTGGTCTACAAGTCCAAGCTCCTCGATAAAACTGCATATTTGAATCCCTATGTGTATACTGAATGGACTAACGGAGAAGACAGGAGTGTAAGCCTTCCCTATCTGATATAGGAAGGCCTTAGTCACTATGTATGGATTCCCTGAACCAAACTGCAGTCTGCTTCATGATTCTTGACAGGGAACTCAAAATATTTTATGATATAATTTGAGTTAAAATAAAAGTAAAAAATAGTTGGATATTTTAACTTCAGGAAAATCAGATACATGCTTTTTCTCCCCCCTTTGTTTTTACCTAAGCTACTCTCATCTTCCAACTTGCCCATATTACCTCCGCAAAGGCAGGTCTGCGTGGGAAAACCCAGCTACAGAAAACAAGGGGTAGAATATCTAAAGCTAAATATAACTGCCTTTCATTTGATACACTATTTGACTTTTACTTGGCATTTTGACCTAGCTGTCATGCCTTATTAATATTTTAAGAGAAACATGAATTCTGCATATAATCCCCTACATTTAAAGATGTCATGAAATGATGTGCTTCTGATTCAATCAAAATTTGCTGTAACTTATGAATGATTCAGACACTGCACAGGAGGATAATACATTGTAATATTCATATATATTGTTTTTAAATATACAATTTAATCTAAATTAAAATAGTTTTTTATTTCACAATGTTTTTATAATTATAATTTCATAGTTTCCCTAAAAGTCAGTAGAAGGCACTGGAGACTTTTTTTTCATTTTAATATTAATTTATTGTGTTCACATGAACAAAGCAGTGTATTAGGAACATGTACCAGTTTACACAAAATGAAAGGTGTCTCACTTTACTTTAAATGAAGGTAAATAAAATACTACTTTTGATAAAGTACCAAATATTATGTATATATAAAAATATGCCAGAAAAACAACTAGAAGCATGTGAATATGATTCAAACATCCCAGAAATAAAAACTCATTGTTTGTCAAAGGGTAACACAACATATATCTTCTTAACTGCAAATTTTTATCTATTATCAAATGCAATTTATATTTGTCTAGTAGTTAGATCGGTAAGAATTTTATAAAGCAAAATATATGCTAGAAGCTTGAATGCTATATATTAATTACATTTAGATTTTCTATTTTTCTGTAAGCTTAAACAAAAACTTCACTCAGACACAAAAATAAAAAGAACTAAAGGCATCTATAATGACTTATGGTATCTCTTGAATATTCATAGTTATGTCATTATCTTTTCAAGGGAAGAAGAAGCTGTGCTTCCTTGTGGCATAATACTTTAGGTATCAATAGCTAAGAAAAAACTCTAAATCGGATTTATGCCTAATAAAGAAAGAGTACATGAAACAGTCTCTTCTTACTACTTTTGCTCTGAATCCTATTACCTTAGTTCCATCTGTGAGATATACACTCTCCATTGAGATCAACACCATTATCTGTATTTCAAATGCATCGTTTTTATACTGTAAGAAACAGTAGAGGCTTAACTATGCAAAATTTATTTATGCATAAAATGTGAAAATGAATTATTTTAGACAGTTAATCATCAAACTATGTACTCCATAGTTCCATTTTACAAGAGAATAGTATTTTGGATTGCATTGCTGTGTTAAACAGTTGTCTCCTTTCTAAAAATGTGTAGTTTTCACAATGGTATATGAGGCATATCCTAAGACAAACAAATCATTATCTAATATTAATTATTATTTAAGAGAATTTTCTAAGTGATTTTCACAACTGAGACAATGTTTCAGCAAAAAAAAATACATTTGTTACAATCATTGCATTTCAATTTCTCTACTCTATCTCCTATATTTCTATTGGGTTATTGAATGTGACTTTTTGTTGTTCTTTTTGCTTTTTACATCTTTTCAGAATATAGTTTACATACAATATTATATTAGTTTCAGGTGTACACAACAGTGCTTAGACATAACTTACTAAGCAATTATCCTGACAAATCTGGTAGCCATCTGACATTGTACATAGTTATTACAATATTATTGACTATATTCCCTACATTGTACTTTATATCCCTGTGACAATTTGGTAACTGTCAATTTGTACTTCTTAACCCTTTCACTTTTTTTTCACTCATCCCTCTAATTCTACCCCATCTGGCTATCATCAAATTGTTCCCTGTTATCTATAAGCCTGTTTTGTTCAGCTTGTTCATTTATTTATTTATTTTTTTAGATTCAACTGTAGATACATATGTATTTTTTGTTATTTTATTATTTGTATTTTTTAAATCTTTTTTTTTTGTCTTATAAAAGGAGACACTTTAACATTTTATGTAATCCTGGTTTGGTGGTGATGAACTCTTTTATATTTTTCTTGTTTTTTCTTCTGTGGGAAGCTCTTTATATGTCATTCTGTTCTGAATGCTAGCTTTGCTGGGTAGTGTAGTCTTAGTGGTAGGTCCTGGCTTTTCATTTCTTTGAGTACTTCTTGCCAATCCCTACTGGCCTTCCAAGTTTCTGTTGAGAAGTCACCTGCCAGTGCTGTGGGAGCTCCCTAATAGCTAACTAACTGTTTTTTTTCTCTATGTTTTTAAGATTCTTTGTCTTTAACCTTTTGCATTTTAATTATAATGTGTCATGGTGTGGGCCTTTTTGGATTTATCTTGTTTGGGATTTTTTGTACTTCCTGAACTAGCATGTCTATTTCCTCCACTCATTTAAGGAAGTTTTCCATTACTATATTTCCACATAGGTTTTCAATTCCTTGCTCTCTCTCTCTCTACTTTCAGTCACCCACATGATGCAAACATTGGTACCCTTCAAGTCGTGCCAGAGGCACAGTATACTATCCTCATTTTTTAAATTCATTTTTCTTCTTACTTTCCAGATTGAATATTTCTGCTTTCTTATTTTCTATATTACTGATTTGATTCTCTGCTTCACCTACTATACTGTTGATTCCCTATAATGTATTCTTCATTAAAATTAATGCTTTCTTCATTTTGACTAGTTCTTATGTTTTCTAATTCTATTTTTATGCTTTCTATCTCTTTGTTTTACTTCTCACTTAGTTCATCTACTCTTCCCCTAAGTTCATTGAGAATCCTTATAACCAGTGTTTTGAACTCTTCATCTGTTTAGCTCATTTTTATGGAGTTTTATTCTATTATTTCATTTGGGACATGTTTTATTTTATTTTTTTCTCCTCACTTGTCATCCTTCCTGTGTTTATTTCTTTATATTAGGTAGAGCTGCTATGTCTCTGAAGAAAAACTTTTATATTTTTTCCAAATTTGAGACTAAATTCTGAAAATATTTGTATATTGCATCTTCCAAGATTAAAAAACTACTCAGTGTTGGGGGCAGTTATGTCATACATTTTTACTAAGGAGGAATATAGAATATAAAACTACAGGTAAAATATATTTTAACAGATAGATTAACAGTCTGAAAAAAATTTATACCCTGATTACTATTAGCAGAATGAAATTAATCAGGAAATGGTACCCAAATTTCCATTTCGGCAATCACCCTGAATTTTTGTTATTATGACCCATTTCCATAAGTGTTCTACAGAAGAAAGAAAATAAGCAAGTTTAAAAAAATCACATTAAACCACAAAAAAAGAAACTAAATACCTCTCCAATCAAATTTTGGTGTATTGCTATTCTCTTTAACCCTGACATTTAACATTAAATATAACATGAATATTAGTTAGGTATTCTGCTTCCCAGAAAAGAAATGTGTAATGTTATCCTTGCTCTATGTCAGCTGGCTTGAAGGAATCAAAATGAGTTGTTATTCATCTCCCTTTCATATTGACATACATTCTGAAGGACCCTGTGGTCAGAATCTAGGTAGTGGGCTTTGTTAACTTCTCATGAAATGTCTATTTGCATACAGTTTAAGGGTTAGGTAGCTCCCCAATCTCTCACCTTGTATTATCTTAATTAGGCATGTACTTAATATCTTCTGCGGTGTTCGTATCTTTTAAACTCTTTCTCTCCTGACAAAAATTAGTTTCCTTTCCTTTTCTTTTTTTTCCTAAGTATATTAAAAATATCTTAATAGAACCAGCCTGGACACTTTTCATTCATGAATACTTTTCTAACCAATCTGATCCACATTAATTATGATTTCTGAATTATAGTGAATCTATTCTTCCCTATTATCTCTTCTATCTAGAATAAATTTTAAATGAGTTACCCAGAGTTATAGACAGAATGGTTTGAAAAATTCACCTTTCTAGATGTGACCTAGAATTTGTAGTATTTATGGCTAACATTGTTTTTTTTTTAATTAAGAATGAGTCAGACATATACGTAGTAGGTGGTTTTAATAAAAGGTTAAATGTATCTATTTTATTTTATTTTACTTTATTTTATTTTTATGGGATACTTACTGTGTTTTATTTTATTTTTTAAAGATTCTTTTATTTTTTCAGATTTTATTTATTTATTTTTATTTTTTATTTTTTTTAGATTTTATTTATTTATTTTTAGAGGGAAGGGAGGGAGAGAGAGAGAGAGATAGAGAGAGAAACATCAATGTGCGGTTGCTGGGAGACATGGCCTGCAACCTAGGCATGTGCCCTGACTGGGAATCGAACCTGCGATGCCTGGTTCGCAGCCCGCGCTCAATCCACTGAGCTACACCAGCCAGGAGATTTTATTTATTTTTATTTTTAGAGAGGGAAGGGAGGGAGAAAGAGAGAAAGAGAGAAACATCAATGTACGGTTGCTGGGGGCCATGGCCTACAACCCAGGCATGTGTCCTGACTGGGAATCAAACCTGCGATGTTTTGGTTTGCAGCCTGCACTCAATCCACTGAGCTACGCCAGCCAGGGCTGTGTTTTATATTTTCAATTTCATTTTACTGATTAGGCTACCACAGTTCTCCCAATTTTTCCCACTTTGCCCATTCTACCCAGTCCCCCCCACTCCCTCAGGCAATCCCCACACCATTGTTCATGTCCACGGGTCATGTGTATAAGTTCTTTGGCTACTCCATTTCCTATTCTGTGCTTACATCCCCATGACTATTCTGTAACTACCTATTTGTGCTTCTTAATCTCTTCACCTTTTCACCCATTCCCCCACACCCTCATCCTATTGGTAACAATCAAAACACTCTCCCTCTTTTTGATTCTGCCTCTGTTCTTTCTGTTTGCTTAGTCTGTTTTTTTGGATACATATCCATCAACAATCCATTCAATTGTTGATAGATATGTATTTATCGCCATTTTTTTGTTCACAGTTTTTATCTTGTTTTTATTAAATAAGACCCTATAACATTTGATATAATAATGCTTTGGTGGTAATGAGCTTCTTAGGTTTTTTTTCTTGTCTAGGATGCTCTTTATATGCCTGTCAATTTTAAATGGTATCTTTGCTGGGTAGAGAAATACTGGCTATAGGTCCCTGTTTTTCATGACTTTGAGTATTTCTTGACAATCCCTTCTAGCCTGCAAAGTTTCTTTTGAAATATCTGAAAAGCAGTCTTATTGGGATTACCCAGTAGGTAACTAAATACTTTTCTATTGTGCTTTTAGGATTCTTTCTTTATCTTTAACCTTTGGGATTTTAATTATGATGTTTCTTGGAGTGGACATCATTGCATCTCTCTTGTTTGGGATTCTGTGTGCTTCATGGACATGCATGTTTATTTTCTTCATGAAATTAAGGAAGTTTTATTTCATTATTTTTTCAAAAAGGGTTTCAATTTCTTGCTCTTTTTCTTCTCCTCTGGCACAACTATGATGTGACCTTTGGAATGCTTGAAGTTGTCCCAGAAGCTGCTTACACTATCCTCATTTTTTTGAATTCTTTTTTTTCTTATTGTTTTGACTGGTTGTTTTTTGCTTCCTTATGTTCCAGATCATTGATTTGATTCTCAGTTTAATTCACTCTACTGTCGTTTTCCTGTAAGTTGTTCTTTATTTCAATTATTGTATCCTTCATTTCTCGCTGGACCTTTTTTTATGCTTTTGGGACCTCAGTACATTCCTTGAGCATCCTTATGACCATTGTTTTGAACTTTGCATCTGGTAAATTGTTTCTCTCCATTTTGTTGCATTGTTTTTCTGGAGTTTTGATCTGTTCGTTTTTTGAACCATGTTTCTTTGGGCCATGCTTTTTTGTCTACACATTTTGGCAGCCTCCTTGTATTTGTTTCTATGTATTAGGTAGAGCTACTATGACTTTCTCTCTTGGTAGAATAGCCTAATGTAGTAGGTGTCCCAAAGGGTCCTGTGGTATAGCCTCTCCTATCACCCAAGCTGGGCACTGAAGGTGTACCCTTTATGTGGACTGAGTACACTCTCCTCTTATAGTTCAGCCTTGGTTGCTATTGGCAGGTCTATAGAATGGACTTGCCCATACCAATCAGCTTTAAGGCCTGGATGTGAACTCTGACCATCAGCCTCTGCCTTCCGTGGAGGATCAGCTGTGCAGGGTCAGGGTGCTGCTGCTCTGACATGGTCTGTAGCTGGTCACTGGATGTACAAGCCCTGGGGTTTCCAAGGTGGCATAGGCCAAGGTCAGCTCCAACCTGTGTTTTGCTCTGGTCCACCCTGCCTGAGGTGTAAAGCAACCTGAGATGGTTGCTATTTGTACTGGGCTTGGAGATTCCTAGGTGAAGCCAAGCTGTGAATCTAGGCTGGCTGTTGCTTGTGCTGGGTCTAATCTTAACAAGAGGTGTGGTGGATGGAGGCTCACTGAAACTGGCTGTTGCTTGTTTGAGAGGATTTAAAAAGTTGTGAAGCATGAGCCAAGACCAGCCATTCATATGAAAAAGCCACCATTTACAGTTGTAAGTTGGATGGGATGGAGCCTCAAGGGATCTCCAGGGCAGAGCAGTGGTAGCTAGGTTAATGGAGTCTCATATATGGCACCTGGCTG
The DNA here is from genome assembly GCA_004024845.1 of Tonatia bakeri. Taxonomy (NCBI): domain Eukaryota; kingdom Metazoa; phylum Chordata; class Mammalia; order Chiroptera; family Phyllostomidae; genus Tonatia; species Tonatia bakeri. The sequence continues at coordinate 7,503 of PVIA01007236.1, forward strand.
CTGGTTCTGTGGCTCTGTGAAAGGAGAGTTCAGAAAAGAGACAATGGGCTCTGCCCACCTTTTTGTCAGAGGAAAAGTCTTCCCCCAGCTCTTCGCTTGATGCCAGACCCTTCAGTTCCTCCCTGTATGCCTCTGGTGCCTTTCAAGGTGCTATCCCAGTACTGGAACTCAGAGGAAGTAAGTCTCAGTAAATCTGTGAGAGGATTTTTTAAGATCTGCTTGGGACTCCAGAAGTTTCTTCCATTGACTTAATCCCTACTCTGTTTTGCAGCTAGAAGTAACAGGGACTGATTTTTCTGGCACTGGAACTCTGGCCTGGGGGCCTGGTGTAGGGCTGGGACTCCTCACTCCCAAGGTATCCCTCTCAAACTGTTATCTACCACACACGGATGTGGGACCAGCCTGTTTTACATCTCTATCCCTCCTACCAGTCTGGATGGATGTGGTTTCTTTAATTCCATAGTTGTCAGACACCCATTTAACTTGAGTTCTGACTGTTCCGAGTGATGGTTGTTGTATAATTTAGTTGTAGTTTTGATGTGGTTGTGCGAGGACGTGAGTCATGTTTATCTACATGACCATCTTGACCCTGAAAGCCTCTTTTAAATCCCTGTGGTGTGCTAGGTTAAGGGAGTGAAATCATTTTGAGCATTTTTCAAGTGAATATGTCATAGAAGGATTTGAGGGATCAACATAAATAACAAAGACCTAAAGATAAAAAGTCAGAGGATTAACAGGATGAGTACTGGAGAATTTACCCCATCTCTATGCAAGACTCAACAATAGAAATGATCAATTTGAACTTAATCCCTCTTTCTGACATCACGAAGTAGTGATTTAGAACAAAGAAGTCTTTTGTGAAATGTCTTGTCTGTCTTTATAATCAGAGTTTTAAATCATTGACATGTTTTTGAAAATAGCCATGTTCTTCAGTACTAACCTCAGAATAAATGCATACACCATAACACTCAATACAACAAAACAAATACAAACAAAATAATCAGTCTGTAATGCCAGCCTTTTTTATTGGCCTTTGTTAAAAGCTCATTTCTTTCAGAGCCATGATTTTTATCTTCAAACAGGCTTCTAACTCTTAAGTATAGCTAGCTAACTCTATACTAAATGTAGTAACAAAGTTTATTAAAAGACAGATTTTTCAATTTTCATACTTTTACTCCAAAAACTCACCTCTGCTTTAAAAAAGATTACTTAACTTCATTAGGCTTCATCTGCTTCACAAACTTTAAAATTGTAAACTTCCATTCAAAGTTAAAATACAGTTTTAACAAGAACAATATTGACAGTTTTGCATGAGTTTTGTGTATCAAATGATTCTATTATCATACACATGTATTTCTTCAACCTCTATAGGTTTCCTGGTTTATTTAGATAACAGAAACCTGTTATCCACCATGTGGATCACTGTGATTTCACAAAAGGGGGACTGTCGGCTCACTAAAGTGTCCATTGTTTAAGCTTAATTAGAAACCTGCAATTTTCTTAAAAATGATTCAGACTGAACCTTGGGTTACTCTCAAGAAGGAAAATAAACACAAAACAAGATAACAGAAATTAAAACTGAGAAGAAATAGGTTAAAAAGGTAAGTAGAGATATAACCTAGAGATTAGAAGAAAATTGAAATGGATGGAGTATTTTTACTGAATGGGCTAAAGTTTAGCTTTAGGTTATTTGTTTCAAAACAAAAACAAACCTGCTTAGTTACACAATTTTAATAACCATTAGATAAATACAGAAACATTACAAAAATGCAAAGATTACTAATTGATACTTACTGATAAAGCTAAGAGTATCTTTGACAAAATTCTTATTAAAAATAGTGATGCCCTGGCTGGTGTGACTCAGTGGATTGAGTACTGGTCTGTGAAACAAAGGGTCACTGGTTCAATTCCCAGCCACAGCATGTGCCTGGGTTGTACATCATGTCCCCTGTAAGGGGTGTTTAAAAGGCAACCGCACTCTGATGTTTCTCTCCCTCTCTTTCTCTCTCCCTTCCTACCTTTCTGAAAACAAATAAATAAAATCTTTTAAAAATATCACTTCTCAAAATATATTGCCTTTACTTGAGCAACCAAATATTCCACCATAGAAGCCACAATAATTTTACCTAATATTGCAGAACCCCAGTAATTTTATATATAAAACAAACAAAATATTTCAAGCTAGTGTTCAATCTAATTTTTCTCATTCAGAATAAGTTTTAATAATATATTAGAAAATGTCTAGATTTAAATGATATTGTTTATATGTTCTATAAGATAAACTACTTATATACTCTATATTAAGTTAATCAATTGAGATCACTATTTATATGGACTAATATTTTTAAACATGTAATGATGAAGAAATTTCTGCCAAAATAATAATTTTAGTTAAACATATTTGATCTTTTCAATAATCATATATATGTAAATAGCAGTATACATGCACATTTTAAAATTATACAGCTTTTAGAAGAGTTTTATATTTACAGAAAGTTGCAAAGATAATGTTGAGCTTTCTCATATAGCCTTCACCCATGTTCCCTTGTTGGTAAAATAATTTTCATGTCACACAATAACAAAGAAACAAAATTTATTTCATTACAGAAATCCAGATTTTATTTGAACTTTGCTATTTTGTCCACAAGTGTCATATTTTTTCTGATGTGCAGGGGTGGGCAGGGAAAAAGGAGAATTATTGGTTAATGGATACAGAGTTTTAGCTTATTAAGATAGAAAGAGTTCTGATGATGTGTGGTAGTAATGGCTGCAAAACAATGTGAATACACTTAATGTCACTGAACTGTACACTTAAAAATTTTATCTTGCATATATTTTACCACAACAAAGGTGACAAACAAATAAGATCTATATTGGAAGAACATGCCTGATATGTATGCAAAATATTTGGAAAAGATAATCAAATTTTCATTTAATCAAGGAGATGACAAAAATTTAAATTATGAAATGCCTTGGAGAAAGAAAAAATTTAACCAAATATCCTTGACAATGTGCTAATAACTAGAACTGGTAAACCTATTAATGTTATTAACAAGATGAAAATTCTTACTTTAAAACGTTTCTAGGAATATATATAAAATTTGTCAAGACCGCTTATTTAATATACATAGAATTGAAGTTATAGGGCACATAGCTGGACAGAGGAGAGAGGTTATTTATGCAAACTCTTAACAAATAGCTTTTAAAACAGAGATGCCTCATAACCGAAAAGGCCTCCAAATGTCCCTCCATATATTGATGGAAAGAAATCTGTTAAAACCCAAATGCATTCATTGAGAAGAAAAGATCATTTTATGGACATTTGGTGAATTTTAATATAAATAATTTTTTATCTTTAAGTGTTATTCCCCTTGTAGAGCTCTCAAGAAATCCTCTGATTTCTTGATCATTACTGGAATCTGGTGTTGGATTAAATCTGTTATTTACATTGAGTTCTAATTGACAACCCAAACCTTATGTATGCTATCATACATAAATTATCTGATAAAAAGTCAGTTGCAAAATTTAGAGGAGTAAGAATTAAAATTTGAATGTATGGGATAAGTTAGTAATTTTAAAGTTATACATGAAGTCATATTAATAAAATTAAGACTGCATAATGAAGTTTCGTTTTAATATGACCATGTAGCCCTGGCTGGATAGCTCAGTTGGTTAGAGTGCCATCCTTCCCCAACCACCACCCCCATGTGCCAAGGCTGTGGGTTTGATCCCTGGTCAGGACTCATATAAAAGGCAACCAGTGAATGCATAAACAAGAGAAACAACAAATCAGTTATTCTTTCTCCTGCCCTCCAAAAGCAGTAAATAAGAAATATTTAAAACATCACTTATAGTGACATAGACTATCAATGAAAAATCCAAAAAGCAATTAAAAAATAATTGAAAATAATACCAACATGTATTCAATGTGGGTTTTAATGTCTACTCTGAAGAGGAAAGATTGTGTTGGTTCTTAGAGAAAAAGAGGCCTGAGGATTGAAAAAAATCAGGACAGTTGAACTTGCTATATAGATTTGGGAAAAATACACCTCTTGGTAATTAGTTGAATCTTTATAATGTAATTCTCCAGGTTCAAATTCCAGAATCAATGTTCATTCCCCAAAATAACAGTTCTCTCCTCAGGACTTCGTTTGAAAAATGTTTTAAAATGTACTAAATCAAGCATGCTTGTGTTTTAAAGTACATAAAAATTTTGATGTTTTATTAGCACTTTAATTAACTTAGAATATTTTAAAATACCCAGCAATTCTTGATAAATGAGGTATTAGAAAAGTATGTCCTATTTTGTCATCATTTTTTAAATGTAAGAATAGTTGTCACTACCTGCAATTTGCTGCTTGCAGACAAGTTAATAACCTTGGCTAAGGAGGTTCAAAGTGGAAGATGGAATTTTAAATGGCCTCTCTGCCAGCAACTGGTAAATGGTAGCCTTTGAAAGCCCCTCTCCTGGTCTGTCCAGTGTACTCCAAAGTGAAGAAGACTCTACACAATTGGTTAAAATGAAAGGAAACAATGTACTTTGTTCTGATTTTTAAGTATTCATTCTAAAATTCTTTAGAAACTTGAAGTGGTTATTGGCAATATAAATATGGTTAGGTAGCAAATGGTGACATTAGAAAATATAAGGCAAACATTACTCGATGTTTGCATTAAATGTGTATGACTATTGAAATATAATCAAGGAAAAACTTATTTTTGTCTTCTCCTCTTAAAATTTTTCAGAATCGAATTATAACTTCCCTGAAGCTTAGTGAAAAACTGGGACATTCCTGTGCATTTTCATTACTCTCGGGTAATAATAATTTTTTAATGATAGTGGTCACATCTAGGGTCAAACACACAACATCAATTTGGTAATTGTGTATGTCCAATCTCATAATTAAGACATCAATTTGCATTTAAAAATGATTTTCATGAATTCTCAAACAGGACACTGCTCGAATGTATTCACCTGCTGTTAGGGAATGGAGTGTGGTAGGTTTTCCTCTACCTCTGTAATTCTTTGCACTAGAAAATTTGTACTAAAACCAAAGCCACTGACAAAGGTGATACAACTCTAAGATGCGTGCACTCTGACCAACCATAAATAGTTATTTTCTAGTGTAGCACTATGATGGCTTTGTGCTATATCAACCTGACTAGCTGGAATTAGATTCTGAAAAATACTCTTCCCTGTGTGGTTTGGGTTAGGCTTGACTACAACAGAAATGTTCTTAACATTTGGATGACAGAGGTAAAATGGTATCCACTATTGTTCTCTGAAGGTTGGAGTAAGACCAGACATCATCGTAGTTTACATGTGATAACCCTGATCTTGAAGGAAGCTCAGGTCTCTGGCTTGAGCCAAATCCCAAATTACAGGTCCTTTAGCAACCAATAGATGTCTTCCTTCAACAACTTAAAATCCTGCACAAGGCACAGTTGCAGTTCTGTAGGGAAGGCCTTCCAGTGTATCATGTAGGTCAACCACAGCACAGAAGTTAGAAGTCCTGAGACAAAGGTGAAGATTCCGTTGGTCCTCACAGGTTGTGGTTTGCTCTGATACCCTTTCTGCTAAAGCCCAAGCATATCATGGACGGTAAAGGTGTTACATAGACTGCTTAACTAGTTTTCATAAATATGCATGGTCTAGCCCCTCTAATGAGTCCCAAATATTCTGCTATGCCTCAAACACCACTCCAAGTGTGTTTTTCCAAATTTTAGGAGGGAAATGTATCTCCATATTTAGCCATGTATAATGCACACCCACATTTTTGGCCCAAACTTTCAGGAAAAATATTGTGTTAATTTCTTAATTCAATTTATTTATTTATTTATTTATTTATTTATTTATTTATTTATTTATGTTAAGATGCTTGTTTTGTTATTATTAAGGAATTTTATCATTAATTTTTGAAAATATTATGGTATAAGATATTTTATGTAACATATAATTACAAAAGACAAGAAGAGATACAAGGTATTTCAGGTACTACCCATGTATGAGAATCCTTATTTTTCCCCAAAAATTTAGGCAAGAAGAGTGCACATTATACATGACAAAATACAGTATGTCCCAAATTATAGGAGGCAGGTAGTGGTAGTCTTTGAAGCCCATACACCAAATCTGAAAAAGCAGTGCTGCTTTAATAGAGGTGACCGCTCCCTCCTATGGTATAGCTTGAGAATCACAGTATAGCACTGCACCAAAGAGATTTCTCTTTCAAGATATTTTCTCAGTCTCCACACCTTCACTCGTCTCTTAGTTTGAAAGATACTGGTATCCTACTCTGAACTTTCCACATGGTATTCTGAAAGTTCACTTGGAGAACTTTTTTCATTCAGATACTATTTTCTTTTTTTTTTTAATGCAGTGATATTTTTTTAAGATTTTATTTATTTATTTATTTATTTATTTATTTATTTTTTTAGAGAGGGAAGGGAGGGAGAGAGAGAGGGAGAGAGAGAGAGAGAGAGGGAGAGAGAGAGAGAGAGAGAGAGAGAGAGAGAGAGAGAGAGAGAGAGAAACATCAATGTGCGGTTGCTGGGGGCCGTCGCCTGCAACCCAGGCATGTGCCCTGACTGGGAATTGAACCTGCGATGCTTTGGTTCGCAGCCCGCACTCAATCCACTGAGCTACGCCAGCCAGGGCCAAATACTATTTTCAAAGCTAATATTTTAGCATCCTTTATTTAGTGGAACACAGACCAATATTTTAGACATACTGACTCATTTAATCCACAATACCTAGCCATGAGGTTAAATGTGAAGTTTCAGTTTACAGAGAAATCAGTGATTCTTATTTTCTTGTTTTTTAGCCAATCTGGCTGCAAGCTATACATTTTATTTAAATCCTCACTTGTGGACATGGTTATTGGTTTTAGAGAGAGGGAGAGGAGAGGGGAGGGAGGGAGAGACATTGATGAGAGAGGAAATGTTGATCTGTTGCCTCTCATACATGCCCTGATTAGAGACCAAACTCACAACCTAGGCATGTGCCCTGGCTAGGAATTCAACCCAAAACAATTCAGTTTATGGGACAGTGTTCTGACAAACTGAACCATACTGGCCAGGACTCCTTTACCTAGTTTGTTTTTTATTTTCCAAAATACTCTTTAATGGATGTTGGTGTACTACTTTCAATGAATTTCGATAAAGAGTATGAAAATATGCAACATTTTCCTGAGTTGTAAAGTAGATCCACTCCCTCCAAAATACACACACGCGCACACACACAAACAAAAAAAAGAGGTTTTTTTTTTTTTTTTATTCTTGTCTATTATTATTCAGGAACTAATATAGAAGTTATGGGGGAAATTTGTCTCCTCATTGGTTTTCAATTTGTCTTTGGTATTTCAATGTACTAGTGTGGCGAACTCCAGCCAGCAGAGTCTTCCTGTTGTGGCTGGAGGTGAGAATAAATGCACAGGTGACAACAATCCTGTGGAGAAAAAGAGGACGGCAGGGCTACTCTCTCAAGGGGAGAGTGTCTTGGAGTGCCTCAGCCACTCTCTCAAGAGGAGAGAGCACCCTGACCCTTGCCTAGACAGGCTTTCATTGTTTTTCTCAGGTCTTACATCAGAGAAAGATTCATTATCTATTACATACAATATTATTGTCTACATTTTAGGTACAATCAAGGAAATGAAAATAATATGCAGAGGGGAATGGCGATGAACTGATTAGCTCTATCCTTAGGAGAATTCACACAGGCTTTGGAAATTACCTTGAAGATAGACAATACACATGTGTTGTTTTAGACCAGGGTGATGGAGTTTTAGCAAGAGCAAGCCATGACAGTTAGAATGCATTTTCTAGGCCTGATTCCCATGGGAAAACTCGGTTTGAAGGTCTGGCTCCTGCCCACCACTTTGCTTCTGTAGGTTTTCCATACAGAGCCGGGTCACTTTTGCCAGACTGAAACAAACCGGTCCCTTACAGACTAGCCATTCATAAGATTGAAAAACGATTCAATCAAGCTCTGTACAGGCTTAAGTATAAGGATCTAGTAACTGCATGGGAAGAAAAAGTTCTTCTTGACCCTCTTCATCCCTGGTTTGGTCTGAAAACTGAGTTGGCAAAGACAGGAGAAAAGCATACGTATTTTATTGAAATTGTACATGTTGATAGGAGATCTTTCAAGAGATAAAGACCTGAAGAACGAGCAGAACAAGAAGCTTTTATGCCTTTTAGACAAAGAAACAATTAATTTGTGAAGAATTGACAAAACAAAGAGGTTTGGTCTAGTGGCAGTAAATGGCGGAAGTGCTAGAAAGGTCAGAGCTAGTTTAACAAGGCTGGTTGGATGCCTCTTTTTCCTCTGGGATGATGAGTGTCTTTCATAACAGGAGCCTAATTCCTGCCTTCAGGCAGAAAAGGAGGAGTTTTTCTGCATTTACTGCTTTGTAATTGCCTTTGGTTCAAAATACGTTCTCTGTCACAGAGGCAAATTTTGGGGTGAGATTCTGGTTTCCTTATAACTAAATCACAGAGGGAAATAAATGTTTTTCAACCTTGTAGGTTGATAAAGTCAAACAGTTCTGACATTCACACATTTAAAACACACACTTGTTTACTTGGCACTTAGTGGCCCAACAAAACACAATAGTATGGAGTTCCATTCTTCCTACTTTTTCCTCAAACTATGAGATGAGTTAATTCATAAGGATGTCAGAAATCCTACCAGCTTATCATGCTTCCAATAGGGAAAACCTCAGAATACAGGTGTTCCACTTCAGACCGACTCTACTTTACCTTTGCTTTGGTCCCTTCAGAGTAGGTTGTAATCATTCTGTTTTCCCTCTTGCTTCTCAAAGTACCAAAAGCCTTGCATTTCTTAAATGAGAGAGGAAGAATGTTGGGTCATTTTTCATTCTATGACAGACTGAGCAGGTAGGTTTATTGGGATTTTCATTAGAAGGGCTTCTGCCATGTGGAAAGTACCTTGCTCCCTTGGTATTTTCCAATTTACCCTCTAATCCCTTTCTCCTGGCTCACTAGTGTATTTCAGGATACATTTCCTTTCTCTTCCAGGGAAAGACAAACTCATGCCTGCTGCAGGGCCTTGCACCTGGTGTGACTTCATCTAGGAGTGTCCGTCTCCTGCATGTTCTTATAGGTAACTCGTATCGCACTGGTCTCTGAGAAATATGACCACCTAAGAGAAGTCCTCTCTGACCACATATTTACCATATCCCATGATTTTAGTTTCAACATAACACTAATGACTGTATCAAAATTCCTTGGGTGCTTTTTTATAATCTATTAATTGTCTGTCTCTTCAACTTGGTTACAAGTTTGAAGAGAGGTAAAATGTGTGTATGCTGTTCAACATTCTTTCTCTTCTTGCTGAAGTGTACTGCATACATAACAGGCATCCAATAAAATCTCTGTGAACTGAATGAATGAGCAAATGAGCAGCTCTTTAACACTAGAATTTTTTTTTAACTTTATGAATATGTCATACATGATATCAATTAAATGTGTTTAAGATGGGATTCCAGTTGTTTTTTCCACATGAGAAAATTGCAAATATTTTAATTTTACCTTACACTTTTGCCTGGCTGTAGAGCTTAGGAATTTGGTAAAATTTTCCAGCAGGGACCTTTAGGCATATTTTCCTACATGAAGCATTGTAAGGCCTGAGATAACATTGGCTTAGTAACATGTACCAGTTGACCCTGCTAAGAGAAAGAATGGTAACGATTTACATTATTTACAGGAGAGGACATAGAGCACTCAGTGAGGCTTTACTGGATCAGGGCCTGCTTCCAAAGACTGCTTCATTTCATTGTGGGGTAATGGCCTTTTGCACCAACGATCTCCAGCAGTGGTTGTGACAACATCAGAAAGAGAAGCAATCCCCTTTTTTACCCAAGAACAGGACCTGAAGTTTAAAATGTGCTTAGTGACAGAATAAATTGTACAATTTTAAAGGCTATGAGGGAAGCATCTGTTGCCACCTAATTTTTAAGAGTTCATGATAAGGATGCAGGATTGGAGAAAGAGGTTTTGGGGTAAATAACACACAGATCTCCTGCCCATTTGGTTTGTACCTGATAGGAGCAAATATAAATTGGCTAAGAAAATATTTCATAATTCTTAAGGCACAGATCTCTTGGTAATACTAAATTAAGGAAAAATGTCTTTAATATTAGACCAAAAAAAGTATATTTCTCTCCAAATCTTAATTTCCTGGCCCTTAATTTCAGATTTCCTGGGCAGTCTTGGTAAATTTCTTAGCCAGTCATAGAACTTTCAAAAGCTGGTATCATCCCTGGATGGTTGTAGTGTTGTCCCATAAACTGAAAGATTGTGGGTTCGATTCCTGGTCAAGGCACAAGCCTAGGTTGCAGGTTTGGCCCTGGTCAGAGCACATACAAGAGGCAACCCATGGATGTTTCTCTTTCACATCAATGTTTCTCTCACTCTCTCTGTCCCTTCACTTGTCTCTAAACTCAATAAACATGACCTCAGGTGAGGATAATTTTAAAAAGAGAAGAAAAGACTGGTTTCATATACTCAATTGTTCATTCAATTTTTAATAAAATGTGACATTACTGACTATCTACTTTTTCTCCAGCACTCACCAAGATGATAGTAATAAAATGATTAACTAAAAAACCCCTCCTGCTTACCCTTTGAAGCTTACTTTCTCTTAGCAGTAGCAACATGAAGCAAGTAAACACAAAATAGAAAAGAAGTTAGCATATTGAAGGTGCTCCAGTAAGATAAGTGAGCCCACAGAGCTGTGGGGAAGTGGATGTCCTGAGTGAGTAACTTGGCTTGAAGTTATTTTTTTCACTGAAATTATTTTATGGTTAAAAAATTGATTGGAGTAAGTAATATTTTCAGTAAGAATGTAGTTTGTAATGCCAAACCATGAATTCTGAAAATGTTTATAACAGATATAGTAAGCATAGTCAATACTATGTCCCCTGAATTATTGCTTTATAATCAATAGATGCATACAATTACAAATAATTTACAGTAATATAATAAGAAGAATTGACTTATTTCAGAGGGATGCATCTTCTGTGTTCAAAGAAACAAAATATTATTTCATGTTTATCTTAATGTAGACATTGAGATGTATTATGATTCAATAATTAATCTTTCAGATAATGAAATAAGTATTTCAACATACAGACTTGGCAAGAAAATAATTAAGAAAAAACTGTCTTTAGAAAATACAGAACTCTATTTTTCCCTCAACAGAGAAAATATTTGTTCTAAAATGTTATGTAACACGTCTATTCACTTACATATTTTAAAAATCTCATTTCACTGTTCATCAAGTCATGTCTGTAAAAAATCAAATTAATTTATCTAAAAATATTTTGGTAATATGTTAGACTTGAGTATGTAATAATTTTTATTTATTTCCTATTCTTTGCCTTTTTTCTCTTTCCAAAACATGAATTGAGGTTATTAAAAATAAATAAAAATTATTTTCATGTTATTGGAATTATTCAGAAGTAAAAACATATTTAGTTAATTTGAAAACATATAAAATAATTTTTACCCTTTTTTAATTAGACAAAAAATGAAGAGGATATGGACACAATATTTAAATTAAATGAAAATGTCATGAAAGATAATTATTCTTGTTTATTCTACTATGAGAGGTAGCTAAAAATCAAATAATAAAGTTATTTAATTTCAGCTAAAGGAGAAAAATTAAAAATGATCTATTATCTTATTAAATGTCTCTTTAGTCCCATTATGTAATTTAATATTTTTATCATACAATAATTCAAATGCCATCATATTTTCATATTTCCCATTAATCAAACTAAATATACATTCTGTTTTTCATTTGAAACTACCATTTTAAATGCCACTCCAACATCCAACTGAATTACTTTTCTTTGGATGATACTAGAAGTGTGAAAAATAAGGAAATTCCAATAAAATGAAATCCAAAGTATTTTCAATTGCCTTAGAAAAAATATATTGTGATATAAATATAGAAATACAGTTGACACACAAGTAAAATCAGATTTCACATTATTTTATTTCCAATAACAGCAATGCCACTCACAGTTTGCAGCACAGCACTATTTTCTGCCAAAGTGTTTTTTTGCTTTTATTGACAAGCAAAATGACATCATGTTCACTTTGCCCAAAAATCAACTTGTGTTAAGAGACCTCTAAAATGTTTTCCTGGTCAGAGATGGAATTTTTAGAACAGTTAGTAGTCATAGATATTGGGAAGGAAACCCTTAACTTCAGAGTTTGTAAATATATTTAATTTTGAAACACAAGCTCCTTTGACTTGGGTTATTATTTAATAAGACAAGTCAATGTATATCTGATTAAAATGGAAACCAATATTTGCATTATTTTAAGATAGTAATTTTGCATATGCAAATAACCTGTACATAAATAAAGGGGCTTGGACACAGTTATATGAGACAGCTTACAAAATTAATCAATTCTTCTTTTTAATTATTTGTGTATACAAATGGATAAAAGTGGATTATCTTGTTTACAGATTTTGATGTGAGAATCTATGTTCTATTAAAACTTATTCAATATATTATTATATCTGTAGTAGAACGACATTGTTTTAACTCACGTGGTTTTGAATAACATCTTAGGATAAACTTTTTTGATTGCTGGAGTGAGAAACAAACAAAAAAGAGCAGGACAGAATTCAGCGCAGACGGCCCAAGATAAATGTGGCAGTCTGACTATATGTGTACAGGTCTTATGGGCTGACAAACACTTTGGCCAATTTTCCAGTCCTGTCCAATTTGCAATTGGCATACAGACAAGATATAAAGCTTTTATTGACTGTATCCTTCTCTTATGGCTTTGTACGAAAGCCGAGTGAGCTGCTGTGCCTGTGGTGTGATGTGAGGGGCTTTGCTGTATCATTTGTAATGAGAACACAGTTGTAGCTATGGTTCATTGTCATGACAACAACGTGATGCTTGTATCCAAGAATCAATACTAATTCCTTGAGTCTATTTCTCTGCTATTGAAGTTTTACAGTAGTGTAATGAAAAAGCCTGTAGCACTGGGTGATATAATAGAATGCTCTTTCCAATACAACTACCGAAAACACTTCTTTCATACTCCAGGTTTTTTTTACACGACTAATTATCTAATGTGATAAGTATTATTCAAACCACTAGTGAAAGGAGCGTGATGAAATCTAAATATTGTCAATATGAATTGATCAGTGCCACAAGAAGCATCAGGCAACTGACTATGGTATTTTACTCTGGGACTTAAAGATATTGGGTTTTTTAACTAATTCCAAGATTCATTTTCTCTGTTGCTCATTAGATATTAGTTTGCCTTTTCTTGGGTGCCTCTGAAAAGGACACACTAGCTAATAAGTATGAGTTACACCTTATGACAAGGTTAAGAAATATTTTGTAATGGGAAGATTTTTCTCAAAATAGTGAAATTATAAAGTGCAAATTGCTTATTTTATCTATGTATAAATATAATTTTAAATAACATCTAAATTCTCTAGTCTTACTTGAGCATATATCTTATCTTATCCTGCACAGTTAGTCTATCTGGAGTGGAAATTTATAGCAATAATCTAATTTTGGTACACCATTTTATTTACAGTTTTAAAAATGCCAGTTCATATACAATGCTACAAAATACATAAAAAGTAAAATCTTAACACCAAGAATGCTAAGCTAAGACAAAATCCATCAGGCTTTAGGGATTTTAGTGTTGTTTTTATCCATTTAGGGTTATAGAAATTTATGCATGCTAACTGAAATGCATACCTAATCAAGTTTTTTTTAACCTTATTTGTTGTCAGAATATAATGATGAGGAAAGTAATCCTTTTTAAACTCATCTCTGAAATAAAGTTGTGCAATAAATTGTATTTTTTTTCTTTCCTCTTAATTCAAATATGTTATTTGTTATAGTTTTTTTCTGAAAAGTAAATACTGAAATAGAGTTGGGAGCACAAAAGGTATATTTGGGGACTAACCTGTGAATGGAATAGACAAAACACAAGAATACAGGGAGCCCTCAAACCACATACAGACTTGACTGTTTATAGACTTGGCTGTCTCTGCCAGCCACAGACAGAATTCTGGAACTAAGTCCTGCCTTGGGTGGAATGGCGAGATCCTTAAATAAGTGATTTGTACAGTTATTGTCTGAGGGCCACTCAGGAAAGGCAGGGACATTGTTACCAAGGCTTGGTGAAGGTCTGGCCCAATAAAGCATTTTAACTAGCCAAATTAGCAGCTGTTTTGAGTGCCTTCTAGAAAGGAGTTCTGTCTGCAAGTGGGTTTTTTTCCTTTTCTCCCTTCTTTTTCATCTTCTTGTTGTTCTTCTTTTTTTCCCCCTGTGATAACTAGTTCTCTAAGTCCTGATTACATTTTCTTGTTTCTTTGTTTCACTTTCACTTGATTTCATTTTAAGGAAGAAAGAATACATGCTGTTAATGTCACTTTGCGTTTTCAAGCAAAGCTTACACACACTGTAAATCATCCAGCGAGAAAGTTTTCAATGACGTGAAAAACTAAAAACTACTTCGCTAAGATTGCACATTGAATGCTGAATAATATATCATTAAGTCATACTTCTCTTATTCTGTTTCTTTGCAATATGCATTTTTAGTAACGCATATATTTAGAAAAATCCATGAATATAGAAGTTAACTATTTGGAGAAATTTACCTGAACAAGCAGGATGCTATCCAAAATTTCACTAGTTCTAGATATACAGAGATGGAAATGCGGCTCAAAAATTCCAAATGGCTCATGTCTTTTTGTTATGCTACTTTGATTAGAATCTCAGCCCTGATTTTTTCAATTCAACTGTAAGTATTCTCAGAAAACAAATCTGAGAAAAGTATTTGAGTGAGACATTGATTGTGGGGATCTCAAAGACAAAAATGTTATAACCACTGTTTTTAACCGTCTTCTCATCCTGAAAATAACCAAAAAAAGAAGACTTATGACATTTATATTTTTGTCAAGTAAAATACTGAAACCACCAATTTAAAAAAATCTGTTTTAGTGCTCATTTATTTTGAGATAGACAACTATTTCTAAATATTTTGTTTATTTAAACAGATTTTTTATAGGTTTGTATTTGTTTCTAAGTCAGAAAATATTTTTTAATATTTATGGCTCCCAAGGTCACTTATGGCTGGCTTTCTGCATTCAAGTAAAGTGGTATATTTTCTCCTAGTATTCTGTCACCCCTAGTAACTTTCGGGGTGACAGAAATTTTTTCTTTCTCAATGTTCGATCTTTACTGTTTCATATAGCACCTATTATATTAACTATTCAATAAATATTTGCTAAATAATACATTTTTTAATTTACTTTTATATTTGGACACACTTCTATTTGTTTTGAACAAATGATTCATGTTAAATTTTAGGACTGGTCAACAATTATAAGTACAAAATAAGTTGTTTTGAATTATTAGTATTTATTATATGAATAAGTTAATAGACTATGCTAAGTGTTGTAACACAGCATTCTCAAATCAGTGTCTTAACCCAATAGGAGTTCATTTCTTGTTCATGTTATGTTCCAATGCAGGGCCAGCAGCTCTCTCACACGTAGTAATATGCTCCTTTTTGTATTGTCACTATCATTGTCGTTAGTCTCCGAGTTGCCTCCCACATGAAACAGGGTGGAGAATATATGTGGGTGATAGAGAGTGATCATATATTTATTCTGCTCATGTTCCTTTGGATAACAGTCACTGCTATTTGTTTTCCCTACCAGTTAGAGAGATGAGAAATTTAACTGGCCAGTGTGCTCAAGGAAAGGAAAACATATCTTGCCTAGGATTGGCAGTCATTGTCACTGCAATGTGTATTTCTTAGATTTTAGAGAGTTTTAATTTTAAGTTATTAATTGATGTTATACTGTGTTGAATATATTTTCAGTTTCTCTGGCTTAACTCTAGAAAAATCAAATACTAGTGTAATAGAAGATTTTATACAACTAAATTTTTCTTCTGTTTTTTTTTAAGAATCTTCATTCTAATATAAAAAATTCAATAGTGACATACATAAAGCATTAGAATACAGTTACATTTATTTATTTTTAAGGAAATAAAAGTATAGTCCTTATTTAAGTAAGAGAGAATGAAATGATTGATTCTTTTTTTTAATTGCTGTTCAAGTACAGTTGTCCCCATTTTCACCCCCCCCACCACACTCATCCCTACCTCCCACCCTCAAGCCTACCTACCCCCTTTGGCTTTGTCCATTTGCCTTTTACACATGCTCCTTGATGGCCCTTCCCAGGTTATCCCCTATTATCCTTCTCCCTTCTCTCCTCTGGTTACTATCAGTTTGTTCTTTATTTCATTGTTTCTGGTTGTATTTTGCTTGCTTGTTTGTTTTGTTGATTATGTTCCACTTATAGATGAGATCATATGCTATTTCTCTTTCACCTTCTGGCTTACTTCACTTAGCATAATGTTCTCCAGTTCTATCCATGCTGTCACAAAGAGTAGGAGTTCCTTCTTTCTTTCTGCTGCATAGTATTCCATACTGTAAATGTATCATAGTTTTTTGGTCTATTCATTTACTGATGGGCACTTAAATTGATCCAGCACTTGGCTATTATAAATTGTGCTGCTATGAACATTGCAGTGCATAGGTTCTTTTGAGTTGGTGTTTCAGGATCCTTGGGATATAATCCCAACAGTTGTATTGCTGAGGAAATGATTCATTCTAAACCACAAACAGAACTTCTACTATGGCTACTATGAATTGTCAAAACAATGTGTTCACTACACAACTGCAAAAGCTGGGTGATAATTTAAAAAAACATAAATTACAATAAAAATAAATGAACTTGAAAGCACTGAAGAGCAACTAAGGCAGCCAGAATTTCAGAAACCAAGGTCTCAGAGTGAGGTATACTTGATGGATGAGAGGACTAGTGGTAACACCAAGGGCAGAAGCTGAGGTACTGAAAATCTAAACAGAAATGTTGGCAGTCTTATTGTGCTGGTGACCTAAAAACTGGAGCTCAGGAAAAGACAGAAGCCCCATTAAATACCCCAGTGTTTCAGTTGAGCCTCCTGAAATGCTATATCCTGAGAATGAAGCAAACAGGGGCAGAGCAGCCCTTGCCAAGATGAATATGTACTCAAATCACCTCAGGCTCTGACTGGATCACTATTATTTGCATTTATTCAACCACTGTTTCCCTATAATTTTTATACTTAGTAAGAAGTGCAATTAAAAAATAAAAGCTCAATAAAACAGGGCAGAGAGAATGAGCAAAAATAAAATAAAACCAATTGGTAATAGAAACAGAATAAACACTAATCCTTCTCTTGTAGTTAGAATGCACATAGCATGAAAGAGTTCATTCATAAGTCAAAGGAAATAGAAGCAAATAGAGATGTTCACCAGAAAAATCGAATGTGTAAACAGCTATCAAGTTAAAACCTGTAATATTGAGTATCCTAGAGTATGGAACACTGGATATTGACTATGTAGGGTATCAAATCTCAGTTTAATAGGCAAACGAGTACTTAAAAGTTGGATTGATGACCTGGAGAATAAATATCAATAGAGGTTAGTGTAATTGAAGCACAGAGAGAAAAGACATGTGAATGGCAATGTGAACTACAAGTGAATTATGTGTAAACTACACATTGAATATGTGTGAACTATACAAGATACAAGTGGAAAATGGAACAATGTCCTCAAATGTGAAGGACTGGAGTAATAGGAAGCAGAGAGGACAGGGATGAAATGACTGAACTAAGTGAACAAAATAATACAAAATTCATGCAAGACAAATGCAAACTATGTCAAACCTTTTTACATCATTCATGATCAGACTGTGAAATCAAACAAATGTGTGTTAGAGATCTTACCAATCATTGAGAGCCATTGTTCAGACACTTCCTTCCCACATTAGATATGTACCTTCTACCCAGTTAGGTGATCTCTTTAAGTGCACTTCATAGGATCACCTTGTCCAAGGGAGAGAACATTTAAGTCGTGGAACATCTCCATTTTAAATTCTAGAGTGTATTTTTAATTGTTTGTATGTCATTATCCAGGAAGCCACCCCTCACAGGTTCTGGACTTATACACAGCATAAGTCATTTGTTTTCCTTATGTCCTCCTAAAGTTTTTCAATAGATGAGCTTCTTTCCTCCTAGAGAATTCTATTAGGCTATTCATTTAAAACTTCAGTTGTTGCTGGTTATCTGTATAGATGTGTGAGTGTTTCTGTTTATTGTTATTTTTATGTTCTATTTCCCTTACTGTTATTTTTATATTTATTTAAATGTTTTTGTTTTTTCTTGATGAATTCTAAAATATTTTTGTGCAGATTTAAAAAAAATATGTTCTGATACTGATCATGATAAAAATATAATTTGGAAGAAGATAATTTTTTTTTTTTTTTAAACGATGACACTTTTATTTATGGGTTTTTTTTGTATTTTTTAAAGTAGTTTTTTTTTTTTAAGATTTTATTTATTTATTTCTAGAGAGGGAAGGGAGGGAGAAAGAGAGAGAGAGAAACATCAATGTGCGGTTGCTGGGGGCCGTGGCCCGCAACCCAGGCATGTGCCCTGACTGGGAATCGAACCTGCGACACTTTGGTTCGCAGCCCGCGCTCAATCCACTGAGCTACGCCAGCCAGGGCTAGAAGATAAATTTTTAAATTACTTTTATATGAAACAAATAGATGTCTGGATATATATGTTGATAGGACAATTGATGGATAGAATGACAACTAATAAACTTTGTAATTAAATTTGCATTTTTTCATGATTTCAAAAGAATAATAACTTACTTTAAAGTAATACTAAAGGAGTTATTTTTGGTCCTTGTTTATTAATAATGTCTGCTTCAGTTCATAATGTCAAGTAAAGTTTTATTACTTTATTCTCAAAACAATTTGATAAATGTACATAATTTTGTTACCAGTTTAGTGAATTATTTTGCTAGTAAGTATATAAACTTTGTCTCAGGGATCAGTCTGTAGTTTTCTCTTTTTTTGCGAGTGTAAAAACTTTAGGGATTTTTGATGCCACTCTTTTTTAAAGGAGTTCCTTTGTAATTCTGTTTATTAGAAGTTGAAGATAACTCACTTGTTAAGCTTTGGTTTTAGATGTTTAAATATATTTCTTAAGGTAAGTTTTTAATTTTCCATATAAGAAAATCATGAGGTATTTTCAATTTACAATTTACTGGCATATAAAAAGTACATAATATTTTCTTATATTGCTTTGCATATTAAAAACTCTTCTGGATAATAGGATTTTTGACATTCTTTGTTTAAGCTTTATCGAAGTCTAACTTATATAGAAAAATATTCCACATATTTTCTGTGTATATTTTGATGACATATATAAATCCATGGAACCATCACCACAATCAAGGCACTAAAAATATTCATCACCTCTAAAAGTTGTCTTCAGTTCTTTTTGGGGTGTGTGTGTTTGCATGTAGTTAAGTGTGAATTAAGAGCAGTGGAATGAGATTTAGCCTCTGTATTTTAAAAATGCAAATATCATCAGAAATGCTGTTGATACATTATTTTTATTAAGGAAGACTTTAGTTTTCTCTGTGACTCAGAATATAATCTGTTTATTAAACTCAATATATACTATTTTAAAATTTAAAAACATAGAAAAATAATATAAACTCCTATGTTAAATCTCTGGACAAGTCACACAATATCATAAGAAAAAAACAATTATTTACTGCAATGGATGAAAGATTTATCATGAGCTGTAGGTGAAAGATATTCTTCTCCATATAAACTTCTGAAAGGTAAATAAACTAGCATTATAACAGAATGCTGTAATGTTGGTAGATAAAAAATAACATAAAAAAAGATTTAAAAAAGTTTATTTTTACCATGATTAATCAGAAAATGAATCTTATTTTAAAGGTTCAGTAGTGTATACAAACAAATGATCTCACTTATAAATGGAGCCTAATCAACACAACAAACAAGCAAATAAAATAGAACCAGAGACTCTGAAATAAAGAACGCACTGATAGTAGCCAGAGAGGAGGGGGAGAGGGAAAGAAGGGAATAAGAGGGGGAGGCCATCAAGGAATGTTTATAAAGGACCCATGGACAAAGCCAAGCAAGGGGGTGGGGCAGGGTGGGGTGTGGTGGTGTGAAAATGGGGACAATTGTATGTGAATAACAATTAAAATATATATATTTTAATACTCATAGAAGTACATCTAATAAATGTTATGAAAGTCTTCTTAATGATTATAAAATTTTATGAGGAAAATTAAGAAATATTTGAGAGATGAAGCATTTACTAAATTATGATACCATACTCATTTTAATATACCCAATTAAGTCTGTTAATTCAAGACAACTTTGATAAATACTTTTAAATTATTTTACCCTTGAAACTTACAAGCTGATTAAACATTTATATAGACTATTAAAGGAACCATAATTAGCAAGAAAATATTGAGATGGAATGGGAAGGGGGGTTGATCTATTATAAAGCTAGATAATAAAAATAATGTGATATGGTGCAGAGATAGACATGCCAATTAATCAAAATTGAGAGTTTATGAATTCACAAATTTACAGAAATTTGACATGCAAAGTGTAGGAGAGCAAATCAATGTGGAAAGGAAAGTTTGTGAAAGCGAGTTCTGTCATGTCTATCTCTAAGTTCAGGCTCATCAGCACTCCTCATAGCAGAGTGATTGAAGTGAGTCCGTTTTTGGTGTGTTGATGTTTGGCATGAACACACCTAAGAAGGTTCATTAGTACTTTATACAACCTAATTATGTATGTCTAACTCTGTATTATCAGTTCATCATAAGGGATGGTTACTGACGTTTCTTTTTATTATCAACACATTGCCTATGCCTGAAACATGTCATGTCTTTTATGAAATGTTTCTTCAATTTGCATATTGTTTCAATATTATTTGAGAAATACTTATGTTCCATAAAGGAGACACCAGAGAGAATAGTTTAGACGTCTGTACTATGATACTTAACTTCTTTATTCAACCTTATTTGTGTTTTTATACCATCACTTGTTACACTGTGTGACTTTACTTTCAAAACTTGTCAACAGGTCATCAAGACTTATCATTAAGAAACTATTTTGATTATTTTTAAGTTATGCTGATATGGTTTTAAATGTTAGCTCACTTTATTTTATAACTTAGGCATACTTATTGGTGTTTTTGAAACTCAGTTCCTTAAATAGTAAATTAAAATAACAATGTCTTGTCATAACGGGTTATTTTAAAAAGATAATTGCCCTGGCTGGTGTAGCTCAGTGTGGATTGAGCTCAGGCTGCAAACCAAAGAGTTGTCAGTTCGATTCTCAGTCAGGGCACGTGCCTGGGTTATGGGACAGATTCCCGGTAGGGGGACCATGAGAGGCAACCACACACTGATATTTCTTTCCCTCTCTTTCTCCTTTCCTTCCACTCTCTAAAAATAATAAATAAAATTTCTTAAAAAGATAATAAATGTAAAATAAAGGAAAACTCTACATCTTTAAAATAAATTATGTTCCCCAAAATATCTGTGATAAGAGCAAGAGAATGGTATTGTTTTACACAAAGATGAATTCTAATATTTATCTTTACTATTAATTCTCAATCTATTTGGTCAATTAAGAATAAGAAAAGTGAAAGTTTATTTTAGCTTTACTTATTCCTTTTCTGACGTTCTTCTACCCTTATGTAGATTTCAGTTTCTGACCTCTATCATTTTCCATTACTCTAATGAACTTTTTAAAAACATTCCTTGCAAAGCAGGTCTAGTTGCAACGAATTCCTTAATTTTTGCTTATTAGGAAAAATTTGTATTTCTCTTTCACTCTTGAAGGATAATTTTGCAAAGCACAGAACTTTGGTTTGGTGAGGTTTTCCCCTTAACATTTTAAATATCTCACTTTGCTCTCTTGCTTCTGTGGTTTCTGAGAAGTTGATGTTATTCTTATCTTTGCTCCTCTGAAGATAAAATGTTACTCCCTTACCTGCTCTGACTTTTTTAAAGATTTTTTTCTTTATCTTTTTTTCCCCTGGAGATTGACTATAATATGCCTGTGTGTGTGTATGTGTGTGTATACATATGCATTTTTTTGATAATTATTCTGCTCGGTGTTCTCTGAGCTTCTGCATTTGTGATTTGGTGTCTGACATTAATTTGGGGAAATAGTCATTATTGCCCAATGATTTCTTCTATTCTTTCTTTCTCTCTAATTTATTCATGTATTCTTACTATGTATAGTTTCACCTTTTCTGCTTATCCCACAGTTCTTGTATATTCTGTTAAATTTTTCCAGCATGTTTTTCATTTCAGTTCTTGAAAGTTTGTATTGGAATATCCTCAAGCTCACAGATTTTTTTCTTGGCCATGCCCCATCTACTAATAAAGGTATCAAAGTCATTTTTTCTCATCAAGTCATTTTAATTTATGTTTAGTTAAATATTATTTTTTATTGTTTCTTTAAAAGTCCAACTCTCCGCATGTATTACCTATCTGTTCTTGCATGTTGTCTACTTTTTCATTAGAATATTTTGCATATTAATAAATTACAGTTTTTAATTTTATTTTAGTACCCAGTCTGTTAAACCTACCATTTCTGCCAAATCTGACTCTGGTTTAGACACTTGCTCATTGTCCTCGAATTCTGTTCTTTGCCATTTATTATGCCTTGTAATTTTAGTTGAAAGGCAGGCATGTTATACTAAATAAAAGGAGTCAGGACTTCAGCATATGAATTTTGGCAGGATACAGTTTAACCCACAGCACTTCTATTTCAGATTAATGTTTTTAAAAATATTTATTTATTTTTAGAGAGAGGGGAAAGGAAGGAGGAAGAGAGGCAGAGGGACATCAATGTGTGGTTGACCTCATGTGCTCCCCACTGGGAACTGAGTCTGCAACCCCGGCATGTACCCTGCTTGGGAATCAAATTGGTAACTAATCCTTTGGTTTGCAGACTTGAGCTCAATCCACTGAACTACACCAGCCAACTATTTCAGATTAATTTAAATGTCTCCTTAATTTCTTGTTTGTCCATAAATAATTTCAAAACATTTTGCACATTTTGCAGAATCTTATTGTATAACAAGAAAATTCATACTATTTTCTCTATCTGGTGTCAGTTCAAAAGCCTTTCTAAATGTTTGTCTTTGTTTTCTTTATATGGCAAAAGATTTTATTTACTAACTCAGACCCTTGATACTTTTACATTTGTTACCTTTATTATTTTAAGAAGCTGACTGTCAAAACAGAGTGAGGTTAGGCTGTGTTAACAATAGGGTAAAAAGTCAATTATATTCAGACATAGTCACAATTTGGCAAACAAGGGAACCTTAATCTCTAGGAATAGATTATCTACAGCTATCCGTGGTTCTTAAACTATGCTCCCTTGTCCATCAAACTGCCTTCTATTCATTAAAAGGTAACAATGGTGATTTTTTCTAAAACAACTACAGTAAATATTTCATAAATTACCCATATTTTACTTTTAGGAAGATCTTGGCAATTATTGCTTAGCAATTAAATCAGAAAATATTTATTCACTCTTTTCATTGAATATCAAGGTGGGTTTCTAACATTAGGGATGTGTATATTTTAGAATCATAACTGATTCTCAAACTGCTGTCATTTGACATATTCAGAAAGTGTTAAATGAGATTGTTTATCAGAAATCAAAATGAAGATAAATTTTGATGTCTCCAGAAACCTTGAGAGATACTTATATCTTAACAAGCACTGAACCTGTGTTTACTTACGGTGTTTTAAGAAACTACTGGATGCCAGTGTGTAAATAGATCACATTATGTGTATTTTCAGTTAGGACATATGTGAATTGGACTCTTATGCCATTTTTGTTTCAAGGCAGTGTGAATTTTTGAAGATACAGTCAATTTAAAATGAAGCTCCTTGCATAAAAAGAGAATCTCTGAATGGACAATTCTCAATGTCACTTCGGAGTCACTGGTAAAGAAAGGGGATATATTTAAATTTTTCCTGCCTTTCAGTAGGGAAGAAGCTTGAGGTTAGTTTACACCCTGACTACTTCATTTACAATTCAATTAGGATGAATGTCACTGGAGGCAAACACTGTGAACAGCATTTTTAGATTCATTTATAAAGATGTCTACCAGATAATGCAGGTTCAGTTTCAGGAGTTAACTTCCTATGGAACTTTAGGTATGCTGGGGAGAATTATAGTCCCTTCCGATCATTAAAATGCATGCATGGAGTACTTCAAGCCAGCTTATTCATCACTCCTGAAACGCTGACAAAATGCTTAAGGGCCTACTGCTTCACGAAGGTGAAATAAGAAAATTCCTCATTCTTTAAGGTTCAGGATACTATTTTGCATAGCTAAGTCCATTTTTAAAGTAAAACGTATTGTCTATGGACAAAACAATGCATTGGTTACCGCCGTTACACAGCATGATGTTTCATATGCAAACATGATGTCTGGGAGAGAAAACACTAACTTGCGGAAGCGTGACATAGCACGCCCTTAATTCTACTTTTCCAGATATCATCATTCTGAAGATCATTTCTCTTCTCTCCCTGATACTCTAATTCATATTCAAGGCTACCAATTCTGAGCCTAAAAGATAGTTATGCTTGTAAAATAATAGTTAATGTTTTTATGTTTTATATTCAGTTTATTATTTAGTAAAATAATATATTTACTTCTAATGAATGCATATTATATTAATATTTGTTTGCATAATACTGTACTCTCTTGTAGTAGTGTGTACTGATCTACAGTAAGCACTTATTTTATGGCACAATTTTAAATAATTAGAATTCTTCTTAACTTTTCTTGGCCTTTATTACAAATTATAATCAGTGGAACTCCAGTGATTCTTGTGAAATAAACTGTGAATGTTCTAGAAAATAAAACCATGAAAATATTTCAAAAATGTTTTCATATTTTAAATGTATTATATGAAACTTGGAAGAGTTAAACAATATCAAATCAGTTTATTTATTAAAGAACTTTAGTTTTCCAAATTACAATTAAAGTTGGAATGACTCTAGCACTTCCAAATTTTTCTGTGTCATCCCATGCAAAAGCTGAGGTCAACTGCAAGTATAACGCTTACAAAAACACATTGAAATGTTCTTAGTAATTTTCAAGCAGTATGTGCAATATTACTCAGAATTTGAACTCTAGATTTCATTTCCAATAAATTTAAATTGCTTTATATAGTGAAGAATAATTTAAAATTACTGAAGTGCTCCTATAGTAGAGTACCCATAAAATGTAAAGCCTTTTAGTAATTTTAATCATTATGCACACTTTAGAGTAATTTCAACACATCAAATGCTTTGAATTTTAGTTTTCATTGCTTTAATTTGAAAGAATGAAAAATGCTGAACCAAAATAGCATTTATAATCAATACAAGGTGTAACTATCCTGAATTCTAATTGGCTTAGCAAGTTAAATATGTGAAAAATAACTGTCTTATTGATAAGTAAAAAAAAAATAATAACCACCATTAAAACAATTATCTATCATACTAATTTAAATATTCTTGTCAGATTAGATTGAATTTATTATTCTAATGTGTTTCCCCAATAGACCAATAGTATACTTTTCTACTTTGTACATTCTGTGTTGGTGTAAAAGATTGATTGTAACTACATGTAAATTATCAGAGGCATTGATGTTATAATTTGAGAAGGCTTAATTGACTCAAGACTGAGAAAATGCCAAATAAGACAATGTCTAAGAAAACCACCTTTATATTTATAAAATGAAATTATTGAAAGGAAAATATGAAGAAAATTCTTGAAAGCAACAAGGGAAAAGGGAAAAATTACACATAGGGAAATAAATATTGCAAATATATTGAAGCTGTTAACATGCTTATAAATTGTGATGTACTTATATTAATGCTTCTCAACACGATAACAAGAAACATTTAAATTTAGGCAAGTTACATTTTATATATTAAGAGAAATCAATGTAGACTGTGATTGCTTAACATTAAACTCTAGGCTGATCATTGCCTCACTTCCTCCTCCATATTGACAAATGATTGTCGATGAGCAATGACGCAGAACAACTGAGTCAGCAGTGGAGAACGCAGAACCACGTGTTCTGTGGACTAATGACTGCTAGACTCAAAATAACTCAATATTATTACACAGGCTTCTGTATCTATAGACAGTGCACAACAATCATTGGTATTTCCCTGACCAAAAAAACTACTGTGATTCTGCAATAACAATGACTCTGATTGGCATTTTTAGAAACATGCAAAAGTTTAATGTCAAAATTTCTGTGATTTCAGGGATGTAGGTTTTCCCAAACCAAAATTCACAGAAACCCTGAATTCCACACAAAAAACTTCATGAAACTCAAGAACCTATGATCTATTGATAAATACTTAACAGTAGAGCAGATTACCTTCAAAGACAATGGAAATATGACATATCTGCTCACACACTGAGATTTACATTTACAAACTATACATAAAACTTTAGAAGTAACAAATCACTTAATCTACATAAAAATCTACAGTAGGTATAATTATTCTATATTATCTGTGAGGAAAATAAGACACAGGATGGTTAAGTAGTTTGCTAAGATCACATACATTGTAAATATAGAAACAAAATCTAACACTAGCTGCCCTGTTCTATAGTCATTGAGTAAATGAATAAGTTAAAATGCTTTTTTGAAAGATTTTTCTTCATAGGTATATTTATCTTTTTTAATATAATAAGTAATGAAATTGTAATAAAATGTATTTACACAATCAAGTTTAGATTCTCATACAAAATGGTGAAAGCACAGAGGTCTAGGTGTACCACAAGCAGTTGTTCATGTATGCAAATCCATCTACTAAAGGTAATGATGGAAGTTTTCCTGAAGAAAAAGATCCTGCATTCATCCGTTTAAATCTTGTATGTCTTACATAACTTTAAAAGTTTTCATTTTCTATTTTTATGTACTACTCTGTATGTCATTTCCAATTCTTTATGATTTAAGAAGCTTTTATTTAAAACCATACTGGGTGTTTATATATTTTAGACACAATTATTTGTTTTTATAAAAAGACACTATTCTCCCTGATCAGTACTGGAGAGTAATCACCATAAATATGATTAAATCCATAGGTATATGTAGCTTGAGATTTTCTTATTAATTATAGTGTTAAATGCAACCACAGGTTTCCAAAACACCAAATGATATAGTAAATATGTATTAATGTTAATATAAATGTATAAACATTTCTGATGTTTAATATTTTTTATTGTTGTTCAATTAGAGTTGTCCCAATTTTCCCCTCCCCTTTGTTTATTTCATTAATTTTTCTGGTACCACAAAAATGGTAAAAAGACTAGATTTATTTTCTGACACTTTTATTTATGCCATTTTACCACTTTTAAAGTCGCTAAACATCCCTGGCTGGTATGGCTCAGTCGATCAAATGCCAGCCTTTAAACCATAGGGTCATCGATTCGATTCCCAGTCAGGGCACATGCCTGGGTTGCTGGCCAAGACTCCAGTAGGGGTACACAAGAGGCAACCACACATTGATGTTACTCTCTTTCTCTTTCTCTCTCCCTTCCTCTCTTTATAAATAAATAAATTAAATAATGAATTAAAAAATAAAAGTCACTAAACAAATCTGAAAATAATGACCAATTACTGTATTTATCTGAAGATATAGATATTCAGATTTTAATAATATTTATTTATTTTATCACCTTCATGGAAACATTTCTAGTGAGCAATAAACTTGGCGTGAACTTCACATATTGCTACAGAAAATAACATGAATCAATGTGTTCTATTATGTTACTATCAAAAAAATTAGGAGGGATATGTCCAAAATATTTTGTTTTATATTATGCACTAACTCATTTAACATTTGGATATTCTAGAAGGATCAAATTCACTAAGGCTATGTACACCTAACATATCTCAGGTCCCTTCAGTTTCAGCTTGAAGGGTAGATACCAGAATATTTTATGCAGTGTGCCTGCAATTTAGAAATGTGGATTTTGTCAACCAGAAAATATATGTGATATAAAGACACAGCCTGACATAGTTGGTCCTTCAGAATCTATTAGAGCAGTAGTCTGGATTTATTGACTGACTGTAGCTATATCACAATAAATGCCATATCTGCTCTCATAGGCTCAGTGTGATTCCATGCAGGAAATTCATAAAATGCTGCTATGGCCTCTGAAGATTAAAATGCAAGTCAAAGTGAACAACGGTTGTTGAATGGACTAAACTAGAGGCTCAGTCTGCTGATATATCATAGAACTAAAATTAACTACCTTTTCAACTGAAATAGTATGGCAAAGCTCCTATAATTTCATCTCCTTTAGGGCGAAAAACAATGCATGTTAATTTTTAATTTCCAATAATTTTAGTATGAATTATACACTCAATCTAAAAAAGCTGAAATCAAAGATGCAAAGAGTAGAATGGTGGTGACCAGGAGCTGCAGGTGAGGGAATTGGGGAGATATTATTTAAGGGTGCCCATTTGCAACCAGTAGATAAATAATTTTTGCAGATCTAATGCACACAGCATACTGATGATAGTCAATGACACTATTTTGTAAACTTCAAAGTTGTCAGGTGACTATATTTTCATTGTTCTCACCATGAAAACAATGATAATTATGTGAGGTGATGGAGATATTAGTTAACACTACCCTGACAGTCACATTGCAATATATAAATATATCAAATCTACACATTGTATACCTAAAATGATACTGTACATCAGTTGCATCCCAATTATTTGGTTGTTAGCTGAAATTCAACAAACCATAATCTTAGTTTAGTAAGACTTCCTATACCTAATGCAGGTAGGATTAAGGTTAGGAACATTTTTTTAGTTCAAAGTATAATTTAAAGTTTTTCCATTTGTTTTGCTGATATTAGAACCACTTGAAATATTTTAACCATAGTGGTTTCTTACATGAAAATAAATGTACTTTTTTTTCACATAAAATGATGGCAATCAGAGCATGATATTTAAAATAAAGCAAAGAGTTTCAATTCTTATGTCTTCTTTTAATCATTTAATGCTTGTCATTTAAGGCACTTCATCATTTAATGCTTAAATTTGAAAGGCCTAAATTTACTAAGGTCACACAGATGTGAAACTTCATATTCAGTTTAAGGCTTTCAGGACATGAAGGGTCAACATAAGGATATTTTATGTATATTAGCTTGTGACTAACAGTATGCAGTATATCAAGGAATGATGTTTTTTTCCTAGCAAAAAGGATATACTTTCTGAATACAACACTATAAGTTAGATACTGTGTGTGTGGTCAGTAAAGAGGTTATTATTTAACTGCAGGCAGTTTTCATCTTTCATAAATTTGCATTTTCTTGCTTTTATTAAGCACTGTCTCCACTTTCTATTTTAGAAAACACTTTCTGAAGATATCAGAACACTTGAAAACAGGGATGCAGGTAGGCATAAGGTTGCCTTACTCCTATGAATTTTAAAAGAGCTATTTTGAAGGTACTTTGAAGGGTAATATTTGTGCCCTTATTGATTCAGAGTACACGTCTAAGGATGTAAGTGATGGAAGTCTACAAAATATTAGTAAATGATAAGAAAAAATGGCCTAAGGAGGCTTAAAATTGCACTGAGATTTATTTGATATGATATCGAACAGCTCCACCTGTAGCTGTAAGAGTGCATTGGAGCACATTGAAAATATACTCCAAAGTAATTGGTAAAGCATTGTGGGAGGGGAACATATTTGTTATTCAGTCTTAGAGGACAAGTAACTTTTAGTCAGGTGGTATAAGGAGGAAGTGAAGGCAGATTTTGGTCAAAGGAAAAACATAAGCTAAAGAGGAAAGCCGAAAATATTTATCAAATTAGGAAAAGTGCAATTAGCTTAGTACTGCAGAGCCACAGGTATGGAGAAAAGGGGAGTGACAGTATAAAACTAAACAGTGAAGAACACAATGTAATAATAGGATTCAGTGGATATTCCGAGAAATCTTATTTCTCAGGGCCATAGGAAATAAGTGAAAGGGTGGAAGTAGGAGAAAGATATGATGGTCAGTGTTTTAGATATTCAACACGCGTGGCAGTGGAATGAAGGATGAAGCGCAAAAACAGTAGGGCTAAAATTACAAAAACTAGCCAAATTTCATCAATAATTATAGAAACTATGGAACATAGTAAATTAACAATATAAACTTTCTCTAATTCATCGGGTACATAAAGAGAAGAAGTGGAGTTAAAAACTATTAAGGGAGTTTATATTTAATACAATTATTTTTTGAATCCTCTCCCAATAATATGCTTGTTGATTTTAGTGAGTGATGGAGAGAGGAAGAGATATGGAGAGAGGGAGGGAAGGAGAAAGAGAGAAAGAGAGAAACATTAATGTGAAAGAAAAACATCCGGCGCTTGCCTCCCACATGCACCCCAACTAGGAATCACACCCACAATCCTTTGGAGTAGGGGGACAGTGCTCTAATAAGATATTTCTATTGAATACACAGCAAGTTAAGGAGAGGGGGAAATTTGAGGATTGTAAGACTTCTTTCTTGTTGACTAGGATGATAGTAATAAGCAGGAAAATAAGAAGCAATGGTAAATAAACATTTTCTGTGGGAGTCATGAAAGAGAATTCCATTTGGAACAAATTGTATTTGAAATACTTGGAGAAATGCAGGTGAAAATGTCTTTATACATCTGGAAAATCATTGCTTAGCAGTGAAGTCTGCATTGAACAAGTAGATTTAGAGCTCTACTCCTATAAGAAAAATAGAGACAAATTCACAGACAGAAGACACAGCTGTCAGGGTGTGGGTGGGCCCATTAGAAGGGGAAGGATTGAGGAAAAAAAAAAAAGAGAGAGAAAACTATTCCTGTTATCTTAACTAAGCCAATAGAGACAATAAATATTCTCATTAAATTTAATAATTAAAAATCAAAATAGTTTACTCATTAGAAGGTATTGTATTTACCTACAAAAGAAATATAGTGATATAATTATATATATACATAGATATATGTTATATGTGTGTATATCCTAAGTGATTATGTTTTTACTTAATTATTGTTGCTCTGTATTATTTTAGTCACCAAAACTTATTTCTATTTTATAATAATTTATGGAGACCTTTTCATAGGCACTTTACCTTATAATTTTCCAACAACAGGGCCAGACAAGATTTGCTCCAAGAGCAAATTTAATTCTCCCATGTCCTTCTTACAATCCTTTGATTGCCATTCTTTTTCTACTGGAAGCTGAATTCCTTGCAGTGGTTTTCACCCAGGATATGTAATGATCCCTCAGCTGGTCTATGGCATCCTTTCATGACATTTCTCCAAATGCAGACAGTACTCCATCAGTGTTCACTCATCATTTTATTTGCATCTGCCCTGTTCCACCCCCTTCCCTCTGTTCCCTACTCGCATTCTATCTAGTTAATGCTAACAATATGCAATATCATTTGGGACTTATCTCATGTCAATATTTTCTCTTTATATCCCATGCATTTTTAGGCTTGGCTGCCAGCTCTCTTTGCTGCTGGAAAATCTAAAATTCCACTTTCAATATTAGAAGAAATGAAGAAGAAAAAGAGAATAGGAGAGAGGATTGAAGGAAGAGAGGGAGAAAGAAAACAGATGAATGTAAAATGGGAAGATTTCACACTGAATTAGAACTGGTCATATTCAAACACTATTTCATACTGGGATATAGTAATACAATTAGTTAAATTGATAGTCCTTGAACATTTCAGTAATATTTCATTGAATTATATGTAAATTTCAAAGGAAAACTGGATTGCAAATATAGCCTTTTCTCATACATATGGGACAGGTTATTGTATTTTGCTAAAGTCTGAATCATTAAAAATGCTGAATTTCTCCTTATTTTAACCTAGCACTAGATTTTTCCACACAATTTAATATCATAGTATTTGTTTCATTTATCTCTCACACCAATTATAATTATACTTTATTGAAAGTTACAGGGAAGAATATTAGAAGCATCTTTATTCTTATAATTAAGTAAGCTCAGACAAAATGATCTGTAAATTATTAAATTGATGTTAAACCTACCAAGCATACCAATTCAAGAAAAATGTTTTAAAAATTATGTATAATTATAAGGGCTAATACATTTTTTACTATTATGGTGAGGAAAGAAGTTAAACTTATTTTATTTAATATATGAAGAATCTGAAGATATTAAATATTGCTTTTTTTATTATACTGACTGATGCAGTGAACTGACATTTCATTCCAGGAAATATCACCTTTAAAAGGTTTCTAAGATTCATATTCTGATGTCAAAATTTCCCCTCGCCTACCTTTGTAACAAAGCTCCCCAAAGGATTTTATTAGAACTGTTTACAAAGTGATCATTAAACATATTTTACTCTTCATACATAGCAGGTAATCTGGTATTTCCCGAGTTGGAAATGCAAACACACACAGTCATACCCCAATAACAATCAAAACTAGAAAGATGTACTTGTTTACTTGTAAATATGTAGAGTGATTTGCTGCTATACCTGGTTACATTTATAACAAGGATCATTTTGGTTTCCTAGAATTGAAGTTGAATACAGTGTTTGTCAAAAACTCAAAATCATTGAGTTATGGCAACACTTCAGATTTTCTTGGCTCAGAGTAGTATAAAAAAACTACTGCAATTAAGGAATACACACATTCATGGGGCTTGTTTTTTTAAAAAAATATTTTTTATCATCTCAGCTTTTCTCTCTATACCTTCCTCTGCCCATCCCACCCCTTGCTCCCACAGTCAATCCCCACGCTGTTGTCCATGTCCGTGGGTCATTCATACATGTTCTTTGTCTAGTCCCTTCCCTTTCTTCCCACCATTATACCCCTCCCCACTCCCCTGTGGTCACTTTCAGTCTGTTGCATGTTTCTATGCCTATGGTTCTATTCTGTTTGTTTGTTTATGTTGTTTATTACATTCTTCTTACAGGTGAGATCATATGGTCTTTGTCTTTCACCACCTGGCTTATTTCATTTAGCATAATAATCTCCAGTTCCATTCATGCTGTCACAAAAGGAAGGAGTTCCTTCTTTCTTTCTGCTACATACTACTCCATTGTGTAAATGTACCATAGTTTCTTGATCCACTTATTTACTATTGGGCACTTAAGCTATTTCCAGCACTTGGCTACTGTAAATAGCACCACTATGAACATAGGGGTGCATAAGTTCTCTTGAATGGATGACTCAAGATTCTTAGGGTATATTCCCAGCAGTGGAAATGTTGAGTGAAAAGACAGTTCTATTTTTAGTTTTTTGAGGAAATTCCATACTGTTTTCCATAGTGGCTGCACTGGTCTGCATTTCCACCCACAGTGCATTAGGGTTCCCTTTTCTCCACTTCCTCACCAGCACTTGTTGTGGTTCTTAACTATAGTAAATATTGTATACCACAAAAACCAGGAAAATAAAGTATCAATGAGTACGTGAAATGTGATCTGAATTTACACACTCTCAGTTTATTGAGATTTATTGTGCCATAAATATCTTTTTATGTGCTGCTAAACTAATGCAAACTTAGTAATTTAGAATATTTCCTCTGAGTATAACTCTCAGATCTTTGATGGCCAAATATTTATATTGGGGCATTCAAATATCTGTACTTAAACTGAAGAGTATTACAAATCTTATAGAATAAAAGTATTTTTCTTTGATTAGAGATATTTGTGATAGTTGATATAATTTTGTCAGAAAATGTAACTAACATTGATATAGCATTACAATGTCAAACATCTTTAGAATTATAGAAATTTTGAAAAGGTTAAATTTCACTTTGAAATTAACTTTAATATTCCCATTTGACAACTATAAATGTGAAATTTTAAAGGCTCCAGAAAATGCTTTTTTAAACCATGGATACCTTGTGATAGTTCCAAATAAATAAAAGCTCTATTTATTTATTACATTCAGCAACATTATAAAATTATTTAAGTAATAAAACATTTCATTAAAAGTTTTAGTCATAACTTAAAGACACTTTAATAAAAATTTAAAATACACTATTTAAAATTCCTTATTTCTTTAAAACACTTAGCAAAAAAGCAGTGTTTTTCATTTGTTTGAAATTTAGCTTTTTACTAATTTTTTCGGTAATGACTAGAATGTGCTGAGAGAAGCGGTTTTCACTGTGCACAGAGGTGAAATCAGTTATCTTTTGGAGATTTTACTCTGTTGAGAGCTAGTGAAGTTACTTTACTAGAACACCATATAAAGGAATACAGAGTCTTCCTATATTGTATTCTAGTTGTACTATAAATCTTTAAGATTACATCTTAGACTAAGCCACCTAGTCAAATTGCTATCTATCCATTCTTCTTTAAGATTGAAGGTCCCACAACTCTGACAGTCTAACTTCTTAGAAAACATTATTCTTTGACATCAATAAGTCTTGCAGAAAGTTGAATGGCAAGTGAAACACTTCCCACAGTGAGATTCTGGAAAGTAGTACAAGAATGTGAAGGTCTTGCTCATTACAAATCACTTGTATGGGACAGTCTTCTGCTGTGAGTCTATTACATCAGGGAACAGAGAAGTGCTGTGAAATAAGGTATGGCACAAGCATGCTGAGGAAGCATTCAAATAGCTGCAGAAACAACTGGAAGCAATAAAAGACTACAACAAAGAGAGAGAAAATGACGGTGCAAAAAAGGCCTTATACATTTTTGAGAATAAAAAATATTACAGCTTCATTGGTGAGCATGAGGTGAGTTGACGTGGGATGTGGGTGGATACTATTGTTGTTCAGGGAAATATAAACAAGTAGAATCTAAGAAAACAAAGGTTGACTGTTTAAATTCCTTTGGTGTGAATTTTAAGACAGAATAATATTACAGTGACTAATTCATGACATCTTATGAAAGTGTAACTAGGGCAGACATTAACTTATAGTTGATTTGCTCCCTGATAAGATTATAACAGGAGTGTAATATTTCCACTCTTTTTCTCTGGATCCCATTCCATTTAGCTTTGGAAAGGACACGATTCTTATGACTATTCTGTCTCTACTTTTTATTTCTTTGCCTTTCTTCACTATTTCAAAAAGTATATAATTATATCCTGGGTCTCCATCCTTGAAAGTAAATAATATGTAAATTTTTTCTTCTCTGGTGTTTATATTATTTCCCATATCAATAGATCCTAAACCATTATTCTACCCCTTTTATAACAAACTGCCTCCAAAGAAAGAACATTGGTTTCTCCATCCTGGCTTTGGTTGTTGACTGTTTTCAAACATCTCTAATCTGACTTTTCCCCCCAACCATTCCTCTGAACGCATAAATGACATTCTCGAAGTCAAATCTAATGATCATGTTTTTGTTTAATTTTGGTCTACCTGTCAGCTATATTGAAGGTAGCTTATTATTCCATTTTGATACATACATAACAGTCTTGAACTTCATAACCCAGCATTTCTTCCTTAATGGTTATCCCTTTTAAGCATCCTTTACTCATTCTATTTCTTTTACCAAACTCTGTTGCAATAAGTGAAGCATCATTATTGATCTTCTTTCTCAAACTAAAGTGAGTTCTTTCAAGCCCCTGAATTTCAATACTAAATATGTGCTTAGAACTCCATATTGCGTATGTGTTTATCCCATTTCATATCGAGATATTTAATTCTTCCATATTATTTCCACTTTAGTGTTCTTAGAGCAAACTAAATTGAATATGTTCTAAATATTTCTCCAAAAGTCTTGTGTGTTTTATTAGGTGTCATCTCTATCAACAGAACAATTTAAGAATTTGTATAGCATCCTTGATCTCTTATTTATCTGATCTCCAACATGCAATATAATGGACGAAATTTCTGTTAACCCCTAAAATGCATCACATGCTCTCCAAATTTCCCCATTTCTATTATTGCTATCTTAAAAATCTCCCCAATATTTCTAGAGTTGCATTGTGTAATAATTTATCTCTAAATTTCACTATTGTATTTTACAATCCAGTCCCTCAGAATACAAAAACATTGACTTTAAAACATTTTTATTTTTAATTTTATTTTATTTTAATTGTTGTTCAAGTACAATTTTCTGTCTTTTACTCCCATCCCAGCTGCCCCCCAAGCCCTCCCCACCTCCCTCCCATTTCCATTACCCTAGTTTTTGTCCATGTGCCCTTTTTACTTGTTCCTATATACCCTTCCTCTTTTCCCCTGAAATTCCCTTCCCTCTCCCTTCTGGTCACTGTCAGCTGTTCTTAATTTCAGTGTCTTTGGTTATATTTTGCTCATTTGTTTTGTCATTTAGGTTCCTGTTAAAGGTCAGATCATATGGTATTTGTCTTTCACGGCCTGGATTATTTTGCTTAGCATAATGCTTTCCAGTTCCATCCATGCTGTCGCAAAGGGTAGGAGCTCCTTCTTTCTTTCTGCTGCATGGAATTTCATTGTGTAAATGTACCATAGTTTTTTGATCCATTCATTTACTGATGGGCACCTAGGTTGTTTCCAGTACTTGGCTATTGTAAATTGTGCTGCTATGAACATCGGTGGGGGGGGGGGGGACTTTAAAACATTCTTAAGAAAATACTGATTTTTCTACTACAGTACTGCTTCCTTCTTTATAGAAGATGGAAATAGGTGCAATTAGGTGTCCATTTTTTGAATGGAAGTCCAAGCATTCTGCTCTATGGTTCCTGACACTTGGTAAATTTTATCTTACAAGTTCTTACCAATATTCGCTACTTTATTATTTTACCTAATTAACAGTATCTCAACAATATAGTATGATAGTCATGTACAGTTGACCCAAATCTCTTTGGACTATTTTATGACAGAGAATATGAGAGTTAACATATAGTAGTTAAGATGTAGTTTCTTAACAAGTTTTAAAATATGTGACAGTATTTTTTACTGTAATTATCACTATGTTGTAAATTAGATCTCCAAAATTTATTCACCTACTAGTTGCAAGATTGTAGCCATTAACAACATCTCCTAGTATTCTATTTGTATTTATACCATTTGCCAGAACAGTTCACTTACTTTCTCCAAATTTCTAAGATCAGACTCAGTACTGAGTAAGCACTGTCTCTGAGAGTACTAGCCAAAGTATTAACAAACATATCCTGGGAGAGTGCTCCTATAACGATAATTTTCCTCATCCAATTTTATGTTCTGTTGCACCTTGATCTAGCACCTCAGAACTAATTTCAATCATATTCTACCACTCTCTGGAGATGTATTTTGACTTAATTATTAACTTTGATTGGGGGAGGTTATGGTTTTTCTCTCAAGGCATACTCAGCACCTCCCAAACAGAGCTGTGTTGTGCCTTCATATTGATTTTGGTCAGGAGGGCAAGTAGGGACAGACCCTGAGCATGGAATGTATGATTTTACAAGACTCTCTCTCTTTATGCATGGCAATCTCTGCCTTCTATTATTCAGTTGATAAGATTGGGCCACTTCTTTAGGCTCAAAGGGCTCAGATATTGTTTCATGATTATGATTTTGTACTGCTTCAAGTATAAGTCTTCATCTGATATTTTGACCCTTCATTTCTCTCAAATATTTCCTTGACCTTTTTTGTCAGACATCTGAAGTAAAAAAATCAACTTTCTTAGGAGTTTTCTAATGGTTAAACTAAGCTCTGGGCCAAATGGTCTGCTTTTTCTGTGCTCTGGCTTCAAAACAGTCTACTTACATGCTGCCAGGGCAGCCTCTGATTGTTGGGAACCACCCTGCCTGGTATCAGAAGCTGTAACCCCCGCCAAGGCTAAGGCTGAGGGAACAACATTGGACCATAAGCCAGAAAGGAGATAAAAGCTTATCTCCCTGGCAGGAGCATCACTTCTGCTCCTTTTACTTCACCCTTCCTGGCCCACAATGCTTGGTCAGTTAGCCAATGACAGGTAAGATTCCCCAAGGGGGGAACAACCTAAGACAGGCACGATCACGTGGGAGGCCCCAAGGAAGGACTTTGGAGGCTAAGCAAAAGGGGGTGATGGACCCTCGCCCCTCAGCTTTGACAAAGCCTGAGTCCTCATGGTCTGCAAGAAAATCTCCTAATCTCTTGGCTGCCTTAGTTCCCTAGCTCCACCTAAGCCTGAAACAATGACAGAGGGTGGTGCAGCCCTGTGCTGGAAAGGACGGGTTCCCCAGGCAATCAGGCCTAAGAAAGAATATGCAAAATCCTGAGAGATCTGCTTGCTAGAGGATGCTCTTTAACTAGAATATGCAGGCACAGGCAGGAAACAAAACTAAGCTTTTAGGTCCTGTAGTCTTTTTAAATGATAAAACCCCCAAATCTCAGAATCCTAGCGGGAGATCTGCCACTCCCCTTCAAAGTTAACTACTTGTTTTATCTTCACTATCAGACTGTAATTGGCAAACTGCATTGGTATGTTTGAACAAAAGCCTGCTGGGGAAGGATAACAAGGTGCTCTCCCCTAGGGACGGTGGCCGTTTCGTACCTATTTCCCCACAAGACTTGGTTGTCCATGTATATGTTTTTCTCGTGTTTCGACAAGCATCCTCAGCCACGATGGATACTGCTGGCCCGGTATCTTCCACATCCGATTTTCACATTCCTTATTTAATCGCTGAGCAGTCACCTTCAGTCTTCTATTAAGCTTTTCCACTGCATCCATTGTCCCTGACAACAGCCATCTGATTATTTCATTTTTATGATTACAATTTTCTCTCCATTTCAAGACACCTGCTACTTTCCCCAAGCTAGTACATTTTCTTCCACTGTTGTACCACCAAGAGCAGTCTAACAATTGCATGTTTTCAACACTGCTC
Organism: Tonatia bakeri; assembly: GCA_004024845.1. Taxonomy (NCBI): domain Eukaryota; kingdom Metazoa; phylum Chordata; class Mammalia; order Chiroptera; family Phyllostomidae; genus Tonatia; species Tonatia bakeri. The sequence continues at coordinate 46,265 of PVIA01007236.1, forward strand.
TGCCAAGGGCTGCCCATGGTTCACTTAGTACCAGTTCAGGGAACCTCTCAGCCAACTGGTCAGTGAGTAATCCAGGTCAAATATTCCATTTGAGTATCTGCTTATTTGGACCACTTCTGTTTCCAACTATTTCTAGTTGAATTATCCATGAAATAGACTCTGAAGCACAGATATTTGCATGTAGGAATATTAGTGGAAAATGTTTTCAGAATAAATAGCTGTGGAGAGTTAAGGAAGCAAGATTGTCCAGAGGAAGAAGTTGATGGCTGATGCAGTCACATGAAAACCTCAGTCAGTCTCTCCAGGAGTTCTGGAGCTGGGATAATTGTGTGGAATTGAAACAAGGAGGCCAGGCCGTTTTAATCATTTTATCGTCCAGGCATTTAGTGTACACTCCACACAAAGAAGGGGATTTTCCTTTATAAAGGCAATGCTTCAAAGGAGACTCAGCTGTGAAAATGCTGTCCCTAATACTCCCAAAAGTTAAGGGAAAAATGCTTCACTCCTGAAAATGGAAAATCTGGAGAGCATATTGGTGTCCACTTCAAAGAACAGATCATCACCACCTGATATACCGAATTCCATCTCTTCATAATCATTTTCTTTAATATGGCCTAATTTAACTTTATTTTCTTATTCTTATTAGTTATCTCATTTTCTTGATCTTACTTGTCTTTCTACAATGGAGTATAATTTCCATTAAAGATACAATGTCAACAAGACTTTTTACTTGTTCAAAGCTGCTTTGCCAGAATTTAGAAAGTACTTCATACACAGTATATAATCATCAACTATTTGTACTAATTCTAATAGATGCACTAAACCAGAGTATTATAAGATTTTTTCTAATACTATGCTAAGGGAGCAAGAAGAGGAGTTAGGAAGAAGAACTTTACTAAGATTTGGTTGGTGTCTCATTTGCTCAGCACACCATAACAAAGTACCATTGTGGCATTAAATAGCATTTATTTGTCACCATTCTAGAGGCTGCAGAGTCTAAGACCAAGGTGCCAACCTGTTGGATTTCTGCTGAGATCCCTCTTCCTGCTTATAGGTGGCCCCCTTTTCACTATGTCTTCAAATGGTGGCCAGAGAGTGCTCTGGAGACTCTTCCTTTTCTTATAAGGGCTCAGGCCCATTAGATTAGTGCTGCGCCGTTATGATTTCATTTAACTTGTATCAGATTGTCCTCACAGACCCCAGCTCCAAATACAGTTATTTTAGGGGTTGGACTTCAATCTATGAACTTGGGTGAGACACACATATTCTATCTACAACAATGGAGTTATCACGAAAGATTTCCTAATAGGCAATTATAAAAAAAAAAAAAAACCTGAATGAGGCAACTTTGTTTAGTGGTGTGTTGGTTAATGTTTAACAGCTGACTGTCAAGGTGTAGTTCTGTTATGAATATTGTTTATACTTTTGTTTATATGAATGAGTAAAACAAGGACATTGCATGTCAGAACTCTGTTCATCAAAGATGTAACTTTTTTGAAGAATTGGAAAGTTAAGAATATTTTCCTCAAAATTTTTGTGGGTATTTGCAATTCAATGACTGCAGACACAATACACTTTAAACTTTAATTTACTTAATATTTTATTCAATTATATCTTAATCCTAGGCAATGCATAGAACGTAAGTGCAGCCCTGCTTTTTTTTGTATTAGTTTCATTTTTGTCATGGAGATATTCTTGCCAAGACTAATTTCAAACTACCAAACCGATATCATTGAACTCAGAATTAGGGAGAGGTGCACAGAGGTACAACATGCCATCCTATTTTCAACATACAATAGACACAATTAACCTCAAGAATTTAGAAAGTAATAAAATGAGAAAAATAAAAAAAAGTATGTGATGAATTTTGAGCATGTATTTTGTTTTTAATGTAATTTATTTATATACCATATTTTTCCATGTATAATGCACACTTATTTTACCCAAGTTCTTGAGGGAAAAATTAGGGCGTACATTATATGTGTGTGTAAGGATTACACACCATGGGTATAATAATGGGTATAATAATCCTGTATATAATGAGCACAAAAACATGGGAGCACATTGTACACAGAAATTTAATTCTTGAGCTATTTAAAAACTGGATTGCAAAGATGCTGAAAATTTAGCACTTGGCTATCATGGACTGATGAGGACTGGCTCTAGCATAGCACTGGTTTTGTGTAGATAGGTAAGCAGGTGGGACTACTAAGAGTTGAGGCAAGGAAATTAAGAAACACATTTCAGTAGAAAGATCATGCATGAATGTAAACATGTATTGAGACATAAGGATGGCATGATTAATGGACTTTCAGTAATTGTATACATGAAAAAGAGTGTTCTTTTGACAAATTACAAGGAGTAGGAAGTGGGTAGATTATTAAGGGCCTAACAAAATACCATTAACCATGTAATATTAATAATTAAAGTATGTTTCTGATTGAGAATGTATCAGGCAAGATTATTATTACAAACTGAAAGTTTATGTCTACCCCACGTTCAGATGTTGAAAGCCAAATCCCATTGTGATGATATTTGGAGGTGGGACCTTTGGGAGGTAATTAAATCATGAAGGTGGAGACCTCGTAAATGGGATTAGTGCCCCCTAAGAAAAGCCAAAGAATTAACCAACTGTTTTCCCCTCATATGTGGATATGAGAAGTGACAGTTTGCAATGAGTCTTGAAAGGACTCTCACCAGAAAACAATGATGCTGACATCCAGATCTCAGACTTCCATCCTCCAGAACTGTGAGAAATATTTTTCAGTCGTTTATAAGCTACCCAGTTCATGGTACTGATATGTTGTTACAGAAGCCCAAGCCGATTAAGACAACTGTCTAGTTGATCTCAGGTTAAGAACAGCCCAAATCTCAGAGTCAAACAAGAAAAGTAATGCTCATTGTCTCTGTAGGTCTAATGCTAGTCCCTGGGGGAGGGTGGTCTGCTCTGTGTAATTAAACAGGAATTGAAGCTGATGCAGGCGCCATCATCACGTGGGATAGCCTTTTTTGGTGCCAGACCTCAGTGTTCCTGCAGCGGGGGAAATAACTGGGAGAATTGTGCATCTCCCCTTAAAGGGAGCCTGGCAGAAGTGGCCCCCATCAGTGTTCTTGTGACAAATCTAATTCAGTGTGGAAGGTACCAAGGGACAGGCAAACCAGCTGCTTCAGTGAGTGCAAATTGTATCTGCTACTGTGTTTGAAAATCACTGGCGAATCTTATCATCATCTTGATGTTTTGAATGTAAAGTATTTATTTATGATAAGTAGCTATAGGAACAAGTGCTGAATTTAACTACCCTATTGAAGTCCTATGTTTCAATTAACTTCACAAAAAGTGAGAGAATGAATTATACCTAAATCACTTCTAGAAATTGTACTTTGCCGCAGGTACATAAGGGAAGTTGATGTGGCCTCCAAATTTGTAGAAAACTAAACTTTAAAAAATGACTCTTGGAGACAAGGAAATTGCACAATCACTTTTGTTCAGAATTAATCCAGAACCTGAGGAAACTACCTTCTTTTTGGACACAGAGTGTCTTTATTATGGATCTTTTTGGGATGTGTTGAGCTTGTAGTCACTTCAGAAATGGTCAGTGTCCCTCATGCACAGCCCTGCATGTATTTTGAAGGTAACCTTCCAGATGCAACAAAGTTAGACCCAAATATTTTCTTCCCTCATTTTAAATATTAAGCTCCCCTCAATGGCATCTTTTTTTTTTTTTCTGTCCAGATCATGACTGATGCACCTTAAGCCTAAAGATGCACCCTTCACACAGCCTCCAGTGCACTCACTCCCACACAGTGGGGCAGCCGCACAACAAAAGCACTGAGTTACTGCACTTACAAAGTGCAGATCACAGTATAAGCCATGTCTGCCTCTGGTATCAAATGAATTAATGTATGTGAAAATGTTTTATAACTTTTGAAATGGGATGAGTGTTATTTTGTGTGGATAATAAATATAACTATGGGTTCCCTTGCCTATAAGATAAACACTGTTTCTGTATGAATCAAGCCATTAATTCTTGATGGTGTTTAATTATTATTGCACATATTTTTCTTCACAGGAGCTGTCATTTAAATGTGCTTGCCAACTAGCTTGTTTATCACAACATTCCAGTCCCTTTCAAATTCTCATTTATGTGTTGTGTGTTTAACACTCCCATAAATTTGTACTATCAGCATCTTTAACTATCCAGGCTATTTCAGAGATTGAAAAGAGGAGAGTTGATTTATCATGTGCAATAATTCATACATCTGTCATTTCTATTCTGCCGCCATTTGGTTAGTTCAGTCTCTTATTACTTCATGTTTGGATTACTGCAATAGATTTCATATTGTTCTTGCCTCTGAACTTGCTCCTTCTATTTCAAAATACACATTCATATTCAGCTGACAAAATGGTACCTGGTTATGTTTTTTATGTTTTTCCATCTACTTTCCTAGAATATTTGTCCTTCACTTTTTCCTCTGTGTGTTTTTTCCGTGTTCTCAGTCTAGCTCTCATTTAGAACAAAACATCAATTTTCTCAGGCTATCTACACATTCACTTTTCAAAATCTAAGTAACGGATTACCTCCTTGGGAATGTATTAACTAATGAGCCCATAAAAGGGAGCTCCTACAGCATTCATTGTTTGTAACCCTTCTTAGGTACATAACTGAGATCCTAGTCACATAGATATCTTATAATATAGTAATATTAATTTGCACAAACTTCTTATACAAATACACATAGCAAACTTCATTGTCTAGTTCAACAATAAAATTATTCCTTCTCATTTTTGTGATAAACATTTATTAAGATCCTACTGTCTCATAGGTAAGGTATTTAAGATGGCCGGTGAAGATTAGTTGATTTACTTACTGATGGCATGAACATAATAGTAATTGTAGCCTAAAAAATGTTTCAGAGGTACTTTTTCTCCACCCCCAGCTGATGTGTGCCTACACACACTATTTCCATTAAGGGAACAGCTGGATACTGTGTAACTCAGTTGGCTAGTAGTTTGAGTGACTAAATTAATCATGTTACAGAAGCAGCCTTCAAGAATGAGTCAGCCTTAAAGAATGAACAATTTCACTTTGGAAAAAAAGAAAAGGGATCAAGCAAAACTTTTAAAGCTTGTGTTAAGTCAGTTGCAGATATAAAGTACAAATATAATCAACAGGAAAAAATATTTAAGTGGCTTCAACACAGAGGTTTAATTTAATCTGTATCTTAGCACTATAATAATACTTTATGATTTTTTCTCCTATTCTGATAGCCATAAAACCAATGGAGGTACTTCATTTAACTTTTGAGGACCTATGTAGCCAAAACTAAGTTCTGTGTATTAAATACAGCATAAGATTAAATTTATCCCCAAAGAGTGGAGGTTGTTTTTATATTGCAAATGAGTCAACTGTTCAATGTATTTAAACGGATAATGCAAGACTAAATTGATTTGATTTGGGGTGTTTTACCTGGTTTTGTTTGGCACCATAGTCCATGCTGTTGAAATCCATTTGTTTGTTTGTTTGTTTGTTTTTAGAGAAAGGGGAAGGGAAGGAGAAAGAGAGGGAGAGAAACATCAATGTGTGGTTGTCTCACATGTACCCCCACTGGGGACCTGGCCTGCAACTGAGACATGTATCCTGACTGGGAATTGAACTGTGAATGCTTTGGTTCCCAGGTCCACACTCAATCCACTGAGCTACACCAGCCAGGGCATAAATCCTTAGTTATTTACAAATAAAACTATTTCCTTTGAATAGATTTCAAGAGTCTCTTTGTGGTTGTTCATAATGCACATATAAATAGTATATACAATACAATAAAACTGTAGCAATAAAGGCAAATAGATAATATATAAGACAACATGATGAAGCCAGAGTTAATATGAACACACAGAAAAAGACATCCTAAATATTTTTCTTGAGTTTTGCCTCTAAAAATTCTATATTGTCAATGTAGATGGTGAATAGTATTTGTACAATAAAGAATTCATCAGAAGAAGCACCATTATTCTTCCTGTGAGTTCTAAAAAGATTACTCTTTTTATAACACTTTATAACAGACACACATTGACCAACTCGATTCTTTTAGAGCTAGGGTATTCAAACACTGCTTCCTTTCCAAGTAGGAGACATACAAAAAAATCTTTATCATAGATTTTGAATTTATAACAATCTAATAATCTTTCTAGCTATATAACTTTAGGGAATTATTTACTAACAACCTGATTTTTATCTCTGCAAAATTTGGGCAAAAATCATTATTGTGTAAAACCCTCCAAGGTTAAAATAAAGCATAGCTAATAGGCAGTCTAAGCTAAGTGTTACTTTGTAATTGCTATGTATAATTATTAGCTGGTGAGAGAGCATGTGTCACTAGTGTTTGGTTTCCGTTGCCCAGCTTGATTCTGCTGTGTTCCTCACTAGATGCATAAAAAAGGATGCATTTTTACACACCGTCCAACTCCTTTCTCTAAGCCATTTGTTCCCATCAAGGGGTGATTTCGACACCCATGGGGCATTTGGCAATGTCCGGAGAGATGGTTGGTTGCATAGGACAGTTTTTCACACAGAATGATCTGGCCCAAATCATTAGAAGTGCCAAGACTGAGAAGGCTGCACAAAGCATTTTTTTTTTTTTTTGTCTGATAACTCAACCTTTTGTTTGCCCTGCCTCCAGTTTTATGGAGACTGGATATCTTGACTTTTCACTGCCTTACTCACACTTACAGATGTTCTAATCTGATTTGTAAGTATCCTCCTCCTTTTGACCCATTGCCTTTCTCCAAATTTTAATGTACTTGTGGAACATTAAATGTCGCTTCTTTGGAACTTAGTAATTACAGTCACTGAATTTCCATTTCCTCCTGTCTGAAGTAGAGCTCTATATGAAAAAAAAAATCCCTAGTTCATATGAGACATTTAATAATCTAATTACTTAAAAGCTTGACCTTCCTTCCTATGTGATCTTTTAAATTCAGCAAGTGACTTGTGATATTCAAACTGGATCTGGAGATTTTCCTGTACCAGGAGGTTTTATTTGCTGAGAGACAAGAGGTTTTTAACTGCTTGTTTGGAAATCCACTGGTCACTGGCCTTGTAGGGTTTTCCACCAATAGGTTCGTCCTCCTTGTGGTCACCAGCACATGACCTTGACTGGCTTATGGGAGCACTGGTTATGTATCACTGTAGCAGAGACTGGGCCATTGCAGAACTCAGCTCTCTGTGTGGGCTATATTTTGCTGTTTTGAGCAGTTAAATTTAGAAAGTCAATCTACCAAAATAAAACTTGTTTCCTAATTTATCAATATCTGTACACCTTTCTTTCATTGGCACTTACTCTCTGAAGAATGTTGGTATCCACTTCTAACTATGTAGGAGAATAACTACAAAACCTAAATCAGCTTCTAACTAAATAGTATTCGGGCTAATAGGCTTATTTTCTCTTAGAAACTTCCAGATGTTTATAAAGGATCAGAAGAAATACATCCATGAGGGACAAAGAGAAGTAATATCGACCACACTGGGCCCATTTGCCTAACACAAAATAGATTAAATTAATGAAAATGTCCATTTTACACATGTTCTCTTTTCAATATATGTAACTCACTAATAAGTTTAGAATTAGACTGAAGAATTTAATTTTGGATTGTGCAGCACATATTTTTCTGAGTAAGTCAAAATATTTGAATTTTCAGTGAAAGCTCATTGGAAATCCCTGTTGCAATTAATAAATATTTAAATTTTGTAAGAATTATTTGCTCACCTAATAGATAATTACTTCACATTTAATATATAGTAAGAGCTGAAGATAAAGGATTTCTAAACACAGAAAATACATCATCCCCTGGCTTTTATAAAAACTTCAGATTTTAAGATGATGTTCACTCTCATGAAATTTTAGCCATGTCCAATAATTTTTATAAGCAATGAGTTACGATAATTTTTCACTCTGACACTGAAACTTTTGTTTACACTATTGTCCATATCTTTATTTATGTATTACTTAAATACATGCTATAGGAAAATATTTGAGAAATAATGTTAACTTTTTAATTTTAATTACTATTTAAAGGAAGTTCCTGTTCATATTCCCTCACTCTTGTATATTATTTAACAGTTGCTGTTTTCTAAAAGAAAAATGAAAATATTTTGCTCATATATACCAAAGTTTCGAAGTTGTTTTACTTTGGAAATCAAGGGTCTCCAAAATATCTTTTTCTAAATTTACCTTCAAACCTAAGTTGCTAATATAATTGCAAAGTACTATGATCCATCTAAATATATATTATATTGTTTTTATTTTTTTAAAGATTTCACTTGTTTTTAGAGAAAGCGATGGAGAAAGAGAGGAAGAGAAACATCAATGCATGGTTCCCTCTTTCACATCCTCAACTGGAGGCCTGGCCCACTCCCCAGGCATGAGTCCTCACTGGGAATTGAACTATGGGCCCTTTGTTTTGCAGGCCAGCACTCAATCCACTGAAGGCTAAATATGTATTTTAAGTACTTTAGGTTTTCACCTATGCAACATAATATGAAGTACCAGCTCAAATTCCAAATTCTCAATGATGTCATAATTTTTTTCACTTCATCATTCATTTTTCAGTAAACGTTAGTAAATGATATCTGTATGTCAGGAACTATACTACATGCTTGGGGATAAAGTGACGGACTAAATACACGCTTCATTCCTAATAGTGTATATTACAGCTATAATTGTTACGAGCAAGTCAGATACTGTTGAAAAAGGAGGAACATTGGTAGATTCCAGATAGGCCCCAAGTAATACATAGCTCATAGATTTTTTTCAATTTTGGGGGCCATAACTTCAATAGAGTGCTTTTTTTGTTAATTTAAATATAAAAGACTCTTACATTCTTTGTTTCAATAAGGGATCTATCCAAGTCATAGTTTGTGCTTTCATGCATGAAGAATGAGGGTGGTAAATCCTAACTTTACTTCTGGATTTACAAAAGGGATTTACAAGAATTTAAATATTTATTAGAAAAACATAAAAAAGGCTTGCAAATATATTAACATGGAAATCTTTAGTTTAAAAAGAGAACCAAAGAGAAAAGCAAATATTTAGGGATTATATTTGGAGAACAGAGTGAAAATCTTTTCACTATATTCACAACAGAGTGAATTCTTTTAAGACATGTCCATTAAGCACTAACCTGAGCAGGACTACGCATATTCAAACAAATCATCACATGCAGAAGGCCAGTATGATTGATGCTTTTTTTACTACTCCCAGTTCATCTCTTTGTCAAAACGAGCAGAGCAGCTCGATGCCAAAGATTGTTGGCATTTGAAGCCACAAAGAAAGAAACACTTTTTCCTTTTTATTTCTCTTGTTTTTTTTTCTGTTGCTCCAGTAGCATTTGCAAGCCTAGGCAGTGGAATTTCCTGAGCATAATACTAAGAATGTGTAATACTAAGAATGCAAATCCACAAAAAGGCTGAAAATAATTTCTGAAAAATGAGATACGAGGCTTGTTATGCTGTTTCTATTCTTTTGACAGGTTTCTATATGGTTCCTATGGGTTGTTGTACTATTATAATTTGTTCATTCAGTCAAACTGCATCAAACATAAGTTATAGGTGCCAGAAATTATTTTATCTACATGTTCACTTAGTTAAGTAATTTTGAAGATTAATTTTTTTGTGCTAGGCCAAAGTGAGACATAAGCTTCTATTTCTCTGACACACATATCCCTGTTCATAAATTGGGTTTTACAATTTTTATAAGTATTATTTGTCATTATTTTTGAATGTTCCATAGTAGTTGGTCTAAAATAAAACTATATTTTATGTAGTTACATAACCTAAAGTATCATATCACTTTATCAAAATGAGAGTTATCAAAGCCAATGGAGTGTTTTGCAAATATAATGTTATAATTAAGAACAGACAGTCTTCTTAAGTCTTTATATCACTAACAAGATGCATCCATTAGCACAAAAAAGTAATTTAGAGTTGACATTGACCCTTAGATTTCCCAGATGACTGGGCGACCATTCTAAATGTTTTTGAAGATACACATATTTTTAAGATAAAGCATTTTTACTAGTCAAAAGTAGTTTTTTTCTGATAGTGCATATTATGAATAAAATGCAAAGTTATTCCCAAGGTGATATTTATCTTGGCAGAAAATTGACATCTATAAAATTCTTCAGTTAATTTAGAATAGATTGCCTGTCTGAAAATCCACTCTATTTATACAAAGCAATATAAATACTGATAAGTCTAAGGAATCCTTGAGTAAATGAGTATGGATAGTAAGGACAACATCATAACAGAAATAGAATAACTTTATGAAAGTAAAATTAAAGTGTTAGTTGAGCAAGGTGAGAATAAATAACTGGATATTACTAACTTATAAGTGGAAAAACAGAATTTATTCACCTTGTCTCTGAATACTAACCACGATGCATTCTCTTCACAAACTCATATTCATTCATGGCGTTCTGTGCTCTACATCTTTCTCGTCCTCATCTAGGTGTGCAGGCATCTGTCATCTTAGTTTCGAAGTATGCCTTCTTTTCAGTACTGAGATTCCCATGCCTTTCACATTAACTAATAAAGACCTATTTTTCTATATATTTCTATATAGGATAAAACAAGCACGAATCATTTAAAATTAATTATTAATATGATTGCCTCCATGATTACTCTCTCATTTGTTTAATGAAAACAGAATTCGGTGTTGAAGTAAGTTTTGGTATTGCTGATATAAAAATTATCCTAACCTCAGTGCATCACAATCTTTGTTCTAATATTGTGTCTTATAAATCTCTAAACAAGGATATATACCCAAAGTTTCCCAATTATATCAAAACCTCTCCTAGAATGTATGCCACAATCATAGGCTAATATATGTGAACAAATTATAATCCAGAATTTCAGATTTTCCTTTACAGGCCTATTAGATTGTGAAAGAAGGGGGAAATTTGCTCTAAAAAATTTAAATGGTGAAAAGATAAAGAAATAAGTTGATACACAAGATTAAATGTATTTCAATCCTCAATCCCAACTGTAATATGCACTATACGGTGGAACTATATAAAATACATTGTGTATTGGTTTCTCTCTTCTCTAAAATTAGGGCTAAATATTAGCTTCTTTTTCATAAACTCATGGCCTGATCATATCAGATGATACAACAGCAACTTATGTATAAATGAACCTGACATAGAAGGATTGATAACAACAATAATGATGATGATAACAATGTTAGTGATTCTAAATAATTATATTGTAATATGTACAGGAAAAAAGAAGCATCAGTAAGATAATAATTCCTTCATTATTAGTAGTAAAAAAGTAGAAACATTAATTTATGCCACGAGAATATCATTTGATATATTAAAGTTAGCTTAGATTCTATACAAACCAAAATAATTTCAAGTTTAAAATTTAGATATTCCCTATAATTTATAAATACTTTTAGCTCAATTAAGAGCCAAATTATACATATATATGTTTATATATTTAAATGTAATGGGATTATATTCTAAAAATGTTTTATAATATTTCTAATTCTACTCACCAGGAAAATATGAGGAATTATCAGCTTTATGTATTTTACTTAATTCAGCTTAAATTGAATTCTTAACAGACACTTTCTCAAAGTGTGTGATTTAATGTTAGCTTTCCAAAAATCTTGACATATGCCAGTTTTCATGTCTTCTCTCATCTTAAAACGGTCCCAACCTAAATAATGATCTCATCCTTTTTACTGAGATTATGACTGACTCTAATACCTTGAGGGGAAAAAAAAGTTAACATTTTTTATATATCTCCTATGAAGATAGGAGTTACTTTAACTTTACCATTAATATATGAAATAGCTCTTCAAGTTACAAAAGATAATAACTTCACTAATCTCCAAAGGGGTATCATGTAAGATCAACACAGAACACTGTTTGATTTTACACTGGGGACCCTTCAAAGATACATCATTAAATGTCATTCTTTTAGAAGTAAACCATTCACATTTTTTGAAGACACCTTAGAGCTTCTTAAACATGATTTACTGTCAGGGCCTCTACATTTTTTTTTTTAATTTGAATTTTAGGGTGACATTGGTTATGGAATTATATTGGTTTCACGCATACAGTTCTATAACACATCATCTGTATATTGTATTGTTTGTTCACCACTCTGTCGAGTCTCTTTCCATCAACCTTTATTCCCCCCTTTACCTTCTTTTACCTTCCCAACCCTCATTTCCCTTTGACTGTCACCACACTGTAGTCTGTGTCTGTGGTTTTTTTTTTTTTCTTAATCACTTTGTTACTGAGCAAAAGTTGGTTTTCAGCTGCCTGCAGCCACCAATAGGCAATTTTCCAAGACAAAGTTCGTAGGCAAGGAAAGAGTCCTTATTAAAAGATTCCACAATTTGGGAGGATAGGACACTCCCCAGCTCTAGGATCCTCTCTTCTGCAACAACAAAGACCATCTGCTCCCCAAAACACTAAAACCCAAAGCAGTACCCAGAAATCCCACTCCTCTGGAGCATGAGGCTGCTAAGGGGATGGCTCCCCAGCTTCAGGCTCCCTCCCAGGGTCCGCATTTGGGGCCCGCACCGACACTTCCATACAGCTTCCAGGACCTAGTCAATCACGCAAATGCTCTGGTCGGCACTTGTGCGCCAGTGGATCTGAGAAGAAAAGATGCACATGTCTCCCTTCCGTCTATTTAAATCTTTTGGTCCAAACTTTCTGGCACTCTGGAAGGGTCCAGGGACCTCAGGCAATTCCATCCTTTTCTCAGGCTAGGAGTGGCGGGTCTTGTTCCAGCACAGCACCTCCCTTGTAGCCATTTTGACCTTTCAGGTACAGGTGCCACTATGTCCTCTGGTCCCACCCTCTTTCAGGGACCGGAGTTGGGTAGAAGAGCTTTTCCCCTTTTCAGTCACTCACTAGCCTCAAGCATGCTCAATGACTTCCTCCTGCCACTTCTCTGCCCTGGGATGGGCAATCTGTCATCAGGCACCTCACTGGGGTGGTGTTCCCCTGCCTTGGGGCGGTTCCCTCTCAGCCTCTCCTTTGTCCCTCAGTCTGGCCAACTCTACCTGTATCACCTTCATCTGTTATACCCAGCCCTCTGACTCTCTTGCCTCTGATAATTATCGGTCTGTTCTCTGTATCTATGAGTCTGTTAATTAGTTTTTAAGGAGTCAAACTAAATGCATAGTGTACATTTTAAAGGCATATTTAAACAATAAAAACTTGCAAAAAGTTTGAAAACCATAAAACTAATTTTTAATTGTTCTTAATTTTACCTTTTCTAGAACAGGTTCATGTAATTATAAACCTAATAATTATAGATCACCATTGAAACCTAAATGCTCTATGTTCATACAATTTATAAATTGGTATTCTCAATTTAAAACTTATGCAAAATACATTGACTTTATTATGATTTTAATGTATTCCATAATAACTTTATTAAGATATAACTTCCATAACATAAAATTCTCTATTTTAAAATAAACAATTCAGTGGCTTTTATTATGTTTGTAGAATTGTGCAAATGTTTCCACTATCTAATTCCTGAACTCACACGAATAAGTTGCATCAAGAAGCAATCTTGAGAGTTATAAATAAGAGTGCTGTTCAGCAGGTGAGTACCAGTACAAAAGTACCAGCTGTTAAAATATTGGAATTCTTTTAAACCACCTGGGCAGTAACCTCTGCTCCAAGTGACTGGATTGTTTCCCAATATTTTAGTATCCTATGATCTTCTCTTTAAGAAACAAGAGATTAACATCTGACACAGCAGGAAGTGTCTAAACTACTTCTCACTGTTGTGACCTACATCATTCATTCTTGTCAATACCAACGCTAATAGTATTAGGTATTTGAATGTCATCAGTAAAGATAATTATATCTTCATTTAAAGAAATAATCAGTAGAAAATAAAGGGTAGGTGGAAAATTAATAACAACAACAACAAAGAAGATATCAAATTATTTAATGCAGAAACAAAAGAGGTGATATAACTATTGACTTTACAGAAATAAAAGAGAACATAAGGAAAGTACTATGAAAATTTCATGCATACTAGCTTTGCACAGTGGCAGTATCATAGCCAAAGAGGTTTATCAGAGGTGGGATTATTATTAATTGAAAATTTTATGTAAACTAATTAGATATTCTATGTAAAGTGGACAAATTTCTAGAAAGACACAAACCCCCAAAACTGATTAAAAATAGAATATCTCAGAACTATAACTAGGAAAACTATTAGTTAATAATTTAAAAACTTCCTCCAAGGAGAAATTCAGGTCTAGATGACCTCCTTTAAGAATTCAATCAAATTTAAGAAAAAATTAGTAAAATCCTTCAAAAATTCTTCCAAAATTAGAAGACAAGGTAATACTTGCATACTCATTGTATAAGGCCATTATTACCTCACTATTAAAGCAGGATAAAAACATTACAAGAAAAGTGACTAATATAACTTACAATCATAGTCAGAAAAAATCTTATCAGATTTTAGCAAATCAGAAAGAGCAATTTATATAAAAGCATTATATATTGTAGCCAGCCATGTGTGATTTATCCCAGGAAGTCAAGGTTACCTCAATGTAGACAAATCAATCAATGTAACATGCCAACATAATATAATAAAGGACAAAAATGGCATGGTTGTTTCAGCAGATGTAATTAAAAGCATTTGACAAAACCCAATCTTACATGATAAAAAGACTTAATAAAGTAGGAAAAAAGAAAAAGACTTCATCAACCTGATGAAGTCCATCTACTAAAGCCCCATAACTAACATTGTATTTAATGGTGCAAGTTCAGATGATCTCCCACTAGAACTAGGATGTCACTCTGACCATCTCTATTCAATATCTCACTGGAGGTTCTAGCCAAGCCACATAATGAAGGAAAATAAGTAAATAAGTAAAAGTTTATAGTTTGGAAGTGAGAAAGTAAAACTACTTCTATTTGTAGATAACACAATCTTATATATAGAAAATCCTAAGGAATTCATACACAAGAACACATAAAACATTAAAAGTACTAAATGAGTTCAGCCAAATTTGCAAAATATGATAATAATATGCTTAAACATATTGCATTTCTATATATACCAGTGATGAACAAATCCGTTGATAATTGCCAGATTTTTTTAGAAAAATAAGTTTATTTAGGAACCACAAAAAATTGCAATTCAGGGCATACAGTCTAATGGTGAAAGACTCTCAAGTCCATAGAAACAAAGAAGAGGAATAGTCTTTGTTGGGCTTGGGAAAGGCTGTTGTAAACAAAGTCATTGAAGGAAACTAAAAGTTTAAAGCATAGTGACTTTCCATTGGCTGAATTATGGCAGTCTACCATTGGCTGAGCTGTTACTAGGCAAGGAGGAATCTTTTTGTCCTCCTGCTGAGGTAGAAAACTAACATCACTTCCTGTTCAAGAGTCAAAGTAGCCTCTTCCTACTGGGGTCCTTGGCACTTGAATGGGCGGTCTCTTACATAACCTCTGACTTCATTTTAAGTGAGGTTTATGTTTATTAATTTTCACAGTCCAAATATGGTGCTATTTAAATAACATAAAAAGTATTAAAATATTTACAGATAAATTTAACAAAGGAAATGGAAGACTTCACTGAAAAATATAAGCCATTATTGAAAGACATCAAGGTCCTAGCTGAATGGATAGACACTGCATGTGAAACATTATCCCTTGATTGGCTTTGGTTTTGAAATGCACAAGATAACCCTAAAATTCATATGGAAATGCAAAGGACCCAGAAGAGTAAAAGCACTCTTGAAAAAGAACATCAGAGAGCACACACTTTATGATTAACAACAATGCAGAGCTACAGTCCGTACTGTACTGGCAAATGGGTAAGAAATACACATCACTGAGACAGTAGTGAAAGTCCAAAAATTCACCCTCACATTTATATTTCATTGATTTTCAACAAGAGTGCTAAGAGGTTCAGTGGGGGAAAACTTGTCTTCAAAAACTGGTTCTGGGAAAACTGCAAAAGAACAAAATTGAACGCTTTTTTCACATCATGTACAGTGAGCCAGCAGAATGAATGATAGGCATAAATGTGACTATGAAGCATTTGGAATGTATAGTAAATCACTGTGACCTTGTATTAAGCAATGTATTAAACAAGTTACCTTATTCAACTGGAGAAAGGCTCTTATGGTTTGAGTTAGAGGTTCAGTAACCAAAATGGTTTATATACTGTAATGTTGTGACTAATTCATACTGGAGAAAATAATCTGTAGATAATGAGTAGCAGCAGCTGCCAGGCTGGTCTCAGCCAGCCACTGCTCTGTCCTTGTTTCCTATTCTGTGGGAAGAGGTGTGACTTCCTTGTATTGATGGAATGAACTCACTACTATGGTTTTTGTGGAACGACTTTGGTGTCCCTCCTCTTTCACTACCTTTAAATGTAACATATTTGTATTGGTAGGTATCACTTTATTGTATTTATTAGATTAGCATCTAACCCTTACTGACACACGGTAATACTGATCAATCTCAGCTTTAACTCTTCATTATTTATCTTTGTAATGCAAAACTAATCATGTATAAAATTCTCTGATACTACACAAAAAGTAAGAGGAATTCATAGGTTAGATTTTTTAATTAAGGATTTGCTTTATATAGCTAAAATTCCAATATATTATTTTTTTTAGAAACTAAAATGTTATAGATGGGTTAATATGGGCATTGGAAAAGGTTGCATATTCTACATAGCATTTTGGAGGGTGGAAAATGTGTTTTGTACTTGGTTATTTTTCTCTCAGAAAATATTCAAAGAAACTTGTCTTTAAAATTTTATGGGATACATAACCTATATATTTTTTAAGGTCTGCAGATCAAGATAGTCTTTGAATTTCTGTACTTGACTTAATTGACAACATATTTCACATAATGCAAATCTAAATTACTATTCAACAATGATAAAGCTAGTTTAAAGGTCATAATTAATGAAAGAGACATTTGAGAATTAAGTAACAATACAAATATATTGAAACATGGTGTTCTCTTTGATTTTATACACGACTTTGATGTAACAAAATTTTTCTCTTTGCCACATTTTGATTGATGTTGTTCATGAAAAGAAAGTGGAGTGTGGTGGACTCAGGGGAGGGAGGTGGGGATGGCTGGGGTGGGGGGTCAATGTAGACAACTGTACTTGAACAACAATAAAATAATAAAAATTTTTTTAAAAAGAAAGCAAAGTGAGGCCTTGGTTCACTAAAGCAATTCCAGATAACATTTTACTTCTTTAACTTAATTTTATTTACCTCCAAAATCCCTCCATTAATGTAGCAAGATGATTACAAGTGTTAGTTACTTTTAGTTCATAATATTAAGCTCCCATTCATATATGCAATATCATCTCTATTTAAAATCTAGAGAAAGCTGTTAAGACAACTTGCAACAATACAATAATTCTGTAGCTTTTGATGATCTTGCCATACAAAGAAAATGTAAGATAAGTAAGACAAGTTAGTACCACACATCATTGTCTCCCAATACATGTGAGTTAGTAAGTATTCTACAGTACTCTTTTTTTAATTAAAATATTTCATTTTTAGAGCAGTTTCAGGTTTACAGCAAAAAATAAGTAGAAAATACAGAGATTTCTCATATATCCTTAGTCCCCCACCTCACATATAGTTTCCCCCTATTTTAATATGTTATTAATATCAACATATTGCATTTTTGATACATTTGTTATAATAATGAACCAATATTGAAGTTATTAAATCCATAATTGACACTGGGATTTACTCATTTGGTTGTTCAGTCTATGAGTTTTGAGAAATGCATGTTTATATGTAGCCAGGATTGTGGTATCATGTAGAATATTTTCACTACCCCGACAGTCCTCTATGTTCAGGGTATACCCCTTGCCCCACCCAGCTCCTATAAAAAGCCTGATCTCCACAGTTTTACCCTTTTTTTTAGAATGTCATGTAATGGGAATCATACAGTATGTAAGTCATTTAAAACTCATTAATTTCACTTATAAATATGCAGGTAAGTTTCCTCTACATTGTTCTGTGGCTCGATAGCTCATTACTTTTTATCTCTGCATAACATTCTATTATGTGACTATACCATAGCTTGTTCATACATTTCCCTATTGAAATATGAGGGGAGACCCAAGCAATGGAATTTTTATAAAAAAATTGTATATTTATTCTTAAATGTTTAAACTTCAGTCACCTTTAAAGTACTCTCCATTTGATACAATACACCTATTGAGACATTTTTTCCATCACTCAAAAAAGTTTTTGAACTCATGGATTTTGATGCCTTTCAATGCTTCTGCCAAGTTCTGCTTCACCTCTTCCATATTGGCAAAGTATTTTCCTTTGAGAACTTTCTTCATCTGGGGAAACAAAAAAACGTCACTCTGGGCAAGATGGGGTGTCTAGGAAGAGTGGGGTACAGGGGTCATAGCAATTTTTGCTCAAAAGCTGCTGAACACTCTGTGGTATGTGCAGGCGTGCTCATAAACCACCCATGGTAAAAGGGGCAAACACATTTAAAGATTCCTGAAAAAGAAATTCACCGAAGCTTAATGTAGACTCTCACAACAATGCCAGCTGGTACACTGACATGGGGGGGTTCCTGAAAGACTCACTTAAGAGGGGAAACCTGTACTTCAAGGACTTGCCCCCAGAAGATAATTTCATTTTTTTGTAGGGTCCTCTCTCATATATCTTGGTTTCTTTCAGGTTTTGGCAATTATAACTAAAAGTGTTAACTTGAGTAAATCCCTAAAATTGTAATTGCTGGATAATATAACACTAAGGTTAGCTTTGTAATAACTGCCAGACTGTCTTCCAGGTGGTGTATTATTTTGCATTCCCACCAGCATTGAATGAGAGTTCCTGTTGTTCCACAAGCTCAACAGCATTCGGTGTTATCAGTATTTTGAAGTTTAGTCATTTTTAATAGAATCTTGTTCTAAAGTGCAATTCCCTAATGACATAGATGTTGAACATCGTTTCCTATGCTTACTTACCTTCTCTGTATCATATCTGTGGAGATGTCATTTCAGATCTTCTGCACATTTTAAAATTGGGTTTGTTTCCTTAATGTTAAATTTTAAGAACACTTTGTGCATTTCAGAGATCACTCCTGAATCAGATAAATATTTTGCAAAGATTTTCTCCTACTCTGTGGCTTGTCAGGAATATGTATATTCCTAACACTCACTTCTGTTATCCATAATCTTTTATAGTCTAAAGATACAGCCAGTGTCAATTTTGAAGGAAAATTTATTTTATAATGACAAATTTAATAATTAATTTAGCATATATGTTTATATATATAAAGTACATAACAATTGGTTTCATGTAAATCTTGCAAAACTTTTGAGTTCCATTGCAAAAAATACTGTACACATTCAAATACGTGTGCATCATCACATCAGTCAGTTGATAGTCTCTCTTATGATATGGATCACATTTAAGAATATTTTCCTTATGAGATGTGCTTATATAGTGACAGAACTTCAGAAACAGAAACAAGTATGCCTATCTTATATTTGTGAGGTATCGCCAAAAGGAAAAAAAAAACACTGGATAATTATCTGGATTGCTTGTTTTGACATCATGTAGACAGGATCCTATTTTTCATCTGATGCTTTTAAATTGATTGAAATTGTTTTTCTGTGGAGAGGTCTTCCCTTTTTTATTATTCATTCTATGCTTGAGCATTGTCTTGTCATTCCGGTTTGTCTTAGTGACATCTGATTTAATAGGAATGAGGTAATCAGTACCAAAATTGCTTTTAGGAAAAGTGGTTATCTAATAAAAATATGGAAAAGTCTTTTATACAAAATATTTTGTATACTTAATTCCATATTCCCAGTAGAAATGTGTAGTGTTTTAAAAAAGTTTTAACATTCTTATTCATAATTAAATATTAAACAAAGAAACAATGGTAGCTAAATTTATGCAGATGAGCTTTTGAATATATAGTTTATAACTGGGCATCATAGTTCAGCTAGTGTAGTGGGACTTTCTATTCTTTTCTTTGTACACTTTTATTAAGGAAATTTTAGTCATAAAAAAGTAGATAAAGTATTATAGTGGCACTTTATGTGCCCAAGTGTTATTTCTTCATGATCACATGACCTCTATGCACACACACCCCAACCATTTCTCATCATCCCCATTTTAGTGCCACATGATATTGAAACTACCTCAGCAGACGCAGTTAAAAGCATTTGACAAAATTGTGGATATAAAATTTCTTCTAAATATTTTGCAGTATATATGCAAGATTATTTTAAGGTCCCCTTTTAAACATATATGCAGTTCATTCAAAATACTAGTATCATTAACGATGCAGCATTCGTATGATCTCTTTCACTCTTTGTCTCTCTCCATCTTTCTCCGTGAACGCCTTAGGAGTTTCGCATACAAGATTGTGTGATCTGTAAACAGAAACAGTTTTGACTTCTTCAGTTCCAAACTATAAATCTTCATTTTCTTATGAGAATAGTGCTTTTTTAGAAACTCTCCGGGCCAGGCCACCCCAGCAGACACAATGTCAGCCCAGGACTTACTGCTTTTGCTAGTTTCCTGACTCACACAGTTGTGAAGAAAAATATTTGTTTTAAGCCACTATGTTCTGAGATAGTTTCTTACACAAGAACATATTAAAGAAAACAAACTATTTACAATGTAAAGAAATGCTTCAAACACCAGTAGGATAGCAAATGAATGGTAATTTCACCAAGCTATTTGGATAATAACAATGATAAAGGCAAAACTTGTGATGTTCTTTCTGATTGAAATTGTGCATCCCCTAAAGTGTGAATGTTTTAGTCCCAATCTCCATTACTTCAGAGTGTAATATTTGGAGATAAGGCCTTTAAAGAAGTAATTAAAGTTAAATGAGATTATATAGGTTAACCCTGATCTGTATGATCGCATTTGGAAAAAGGGCTATCGAAGAGATGATTAAATTAAATGGAGGCCCTTAGGGTGAGTGAGACCCTAATCCAATATGCCTTTCTACTAACAGAGAGACATGAGATGTGCACAGAGAAAAGACCCTATGAGAACACGAAAAGAAGGCAGCCCTCAGCAAGACAAGGAGACAGGTCTCAGGAGAAAGGGACCTGCCCGCACGTGCTCTTGGGCTTCTCACTTCCAAAATTAAAAAAAAAATAAAATAAAATAAAATTACGTTGTTTAAGCCACCCTGATTGTAGCATTTGGTCGTGGTTGCCCTAGCAAACTAATAAAAAGGTAAAATTTATTACATGCTTGTTTTATACCAAAATCTGTGCAAAAGCATTAAAGAGAGTTAATTTCATTGATTTGTCCCAGTAGCTCTACAGGCAAGGATCACTGATGTCTTGTGAGGAGTGCGTCTCAGCTACTTTATTCTTTCTTTCACATGATAAGTGCTTGTACCACAAAGAAAAGGATATTGAAATCTGTATAAATTCTATGTAGTATATGCAAAATATATTTGTTCACTAAAAGCTATTTTAATGTAAGGAGAGCAAGTCAGTGAGATCTTTTAGGACAAGTTTGAGCTCTACTGGATTTATCTCAATTATTTCTGAAAGTGTTAGGTCTACCAGAGGGTACACATTAAGTCTCACGCATTAGTGCAATTTTCCCTTTAGTTCTCAAGCAGATATAACACCTATTTGATATAATTTGGATGCTTTCTCCTTATGAAAATACATTTTTGTCTCTTCACCAAACACATTTTGGTAGTATGTCTATGTTTTTAGGCTTTGAATATATATTTTGTATAAGAAACTAGAGTATGCTTCTGGACAGAGGATAAAAACAAATGGCACCTATGCCTGTCCTTAGGGGTCACACAACTGAGTAGTGGAATAGAGGCTTATAAAGGGACTGTACAAACAAAAATATTCTATGTACCACGGATGCTTTTAGCTGAAAAGTGATTTAAGTAATCCATTTCAATAAACTTTTTATAGCCAAAGGGGATTTGGCACTGTTGAACCTACCCAAATGTTCTCTGATATATTGCCATCAGCCTGGAGGAACTCATAGGCAATTAACTGGGCCTCTCAAGATGTTCACCCTCCAGGGACCATTTTCTCAGAAGTAGCTACCCTTGCTTTCTGTTCTATGAGATTCCATGAATTTATAAGTCAGAGAAGAAGTTAAGGACAGCATGTCTTATTGTTGATATCTATTTCTTCCCTGCCCCAGAATCTTCTTTAGTGGGCTTTTTGAATATTTGACATTATTTTGTCATTGTGCAAACATTATTATCAGTTGAGGTGTTCTCTGGAATACAAATTGAAAAATGTTTTTAACTCTTGTCTTGGATCACTGTGACTTGACTTCCCCACAAAACCGCAATTCCTGACTAGAGTTTCCATTTGCAGAGTTTCCATTTCCATGAACTCTTTCTCATGGTGTGAATTTTGTTCCTACATCTAGAACTCCTCAGTTTTCTGTGATGACACCACGAACAATTTTGGATTAATGACCCTTTTTCCAATAATACCCTATCTTTATAAAAGGTATATCTGTAGTTGTTTCCTGTCTTTTAGATTTTCAAATTTTCTATAGCACAAAAACATGCTGTATTTTTTATCTTAAAACAATAAAATCTCCCTTGAACATTCATTTATCCTATAATGACTATGCTGGTTAATTGCACCAAAGCATTACTACAATCTTTGCCTTCCCCACCTTTATTCCAAATGCACCCCTCAACCCGCTTGCATCTAGTTACCACTAAAGTGACTCTGGCCACTAGTCACTTCCTAACTACTAAGATTGATTGGTTCACATAGTTTTCATCTTATTTAATCTAGGAAGC
Organism: Tonatia bakeri; assembly: GCA_004024845.1. Lineage (NCBI taxonomy): Eukaryota > Metazoa > Chordata > Mammalia > Chiroptera > Phyllostomidae > Tonatia > Tonatia bakeri. The sequence goes on from PVIA01007236.1 coordinate 69,099, forward strand.
TTTTGACAAGGTTGATAATTTACTTTAAGGGGCTTTTATAGATGTCATCTTTTTTTGTTCTTCTACCATACCTCTTATGTGTCAGTCCTCTCTGTTTCTTCCTTCTGATTATTGTGGTCACTATTCCCCTGCCCACAGATTTGTTAAGATAATGTGGAACAAAAGTACTCATTGCAGTTGCAAGAGGTGGTGGAATGCAAGATTTGACTGTAGAATTGTCTCCCCACAGGATAAAATAAAAAATCTTTAACGCGATACATGAAATTCTTCCTGAAATTGTATAATGGCCTGCATTTTTCCATAACTCATAATACTTTATATTCTATTATTATTAAAATTATCAATACATATTTATTCCAAGTACCTTCATATTTATTTTCTTTTCAGTAGTTTGGAATTCTTTCTCTACCCATCTTTTATTCTTAGTCTAACGTGTTTATATTCTACCTATTTCCTTTGATGGTTGCCCTTCCATGTAGAATCTGTGTCTGAACCTCACAAGTTACACTCTCTCTTATGCATTATTATTCTCTTCTCGGCTACTGGAACAATACAGTGTCAAAGAAATCTACCTCAGCTATTCCATCTTAAAAGAATACTAACAACAAAAAAAAGTGACGACAACGACAACAGTAACAATAACAGCCGAGACAACAAACCTGTTACTCTCTGGATATCATAAGTCTCGCCTACTATTATCATTTTGTTGTTCTCTTTCACAGTAAAACTTCTCTGAAGATCTGTTAACTCTTGGTACTTCTACTTTCTCAGACCCTATTGCCTATACAACCTTCTCTAAACTGACTTTCATCCTCACCTTTCAGAGGATACGGCTTTTATTTCAGTTTAGATAGTCCAAACTATTTTCATTATTAGATAACACAAATATATAATTATTATTGAAATTTGCAAATGTTTAATCTCAAGTTCTGTACCTTGGTCACCTAACACACTTACTGAGCAGCATGGGTCTGTGGGGTCTGTGGATTTTAGTTATTATTTTAGTTATTGCTTCTGGTAATTCATTCTCTCTCTCTCTCTCTCTCTCTCTCTCTCTCTCCCCCCACTATATTCCCTAGGGGAAGAAACAGTGGTTGGCCCCAGGTTTACTCAGCATCTATTATGGTTTCCCCAAGTCCTTTTATGCTTGTCTTGGGTTCTTGTGATCTCCCAGGATAGAAATTGAAAGAGATCACCAGAGGAAAGCTCAGGCGAAGGCATTTTAGGCTTGTGTGTACAAGGGAACCAGAACTGAGAGAAAAGGAAAAAATGGGCTGCTACCATAACAAAGACTGGGGAAATTTTTGAAAGAGGCTTATGCAGGAAAAGTGACATCTGGGCATACAGAGAGGCAGGGGGGTTTTGACACTTGTACAGTATAACTACACGGTCATTCATGCATCACACGTCACATTAGCATGTTAAATATCCATCCTGGGTATGTTTTTTAGCATTTAGATAAGAAAGGCTATGGAAAGGACAAACTTTCTTACTAGCATACATGTGCATTCCTGAGAGAAAGAAACAAAATGTAAACCCAGCAAAGTAATCTTGCATGCAGCAATGTCATTCTGTCCAGTTGCTTTTGGCTGTAGAGGGGAAAGGAAGGCTCCTGGGGCAATTAGTGGGTTTGTGACTTCCTGTCCACCGGACCCAGGGAGTAGCCCATCTGTCGCAGTGCTCTTGCTTATCCGTAACTAGTCCCTTCATAAATAAAAGAACCCACCTCACCTTATAAGTATGTTATTTGCTTCCCATTGGGATTGTGATTGTGATTGATCAGCAGTAAATGTCTTAACGTAGAAGACAAGGTGACTGTGAATTTGAGGGGCAAACACACTGCTCTTGTAAAGTGTGAAAGAACTCTGCCAGGTTCCAAGTCCGAAATATAGCACTAAATCTGCATCTCTTTAAGCTCTTTTTTCATTGCTTCATTCATCATTCTCATCACATACATTTCTGAAACACTCATGGTTTTCCTCTGGCTCAGTGATTTTCCATTGGTGTGCCACAAGAATGTTTAAAACATGCAATACCTGACTATTTATCAGGGACACTGACCTCTTTTCCTTAGATTGCCAAAAAAAAAAAAAGAAAAGGAAAGGAAAATTGACAGCAGCCAATACAACAATAGTTGTCTGGTGTGAATGAATTAAAATTATACCTATTTTAGTCAGATGGCAAAAAATTTATGCTTTTTTGGTGTGCAGAAGAATTTTAGTTATTATTTTAAATGTGCCAAGAGATGAAAGAGTCTGAAAATCATTGCTCTAGCTCAATGGTTAGACCTCAGCGGACTACTTTTATAAGTTTCTCATTTATTTATGTGTATTCTAAACAATGGTATCGCTCATGGTCTGATCCCAGTTCCTTTCCTATATCTACCCCCACCCTTGTTTGCATATGTTTGCATACACTTTCAAAATTGTGTAGACCGCACATACAGTGACAACTCTCAGAACTTATGCCTCCTGGTCACTACCAGGCTCCAGTCACATCTAACTTATGACTATACAGAGCCACTTAGAAATCTAAAGCCATCTGGATTTTAACATGTTCAACATAGAATTTGGGTAATGACTTCTTCCAAATCTGCTCCTCCCCTAAACCTCTTCAATTAATTACTCAGCTTGTTCATTATGAAGTGTAGGAGTCATTCTGTTCTTCACATTTCCTCAGGGCCTACCTCCAACACTTAATAAATCCTAAAAAGTCTGCATCTAAAATGTACACAAGTCATTCTATCTTTCTCCCTTCATCACTGTCACCCTAGTCAAAAAAAAAAACAAAATAGTCTTTAGTAATTTCTAATATCATGTATTTTCATCTTTCTTGTTTCCATTTATTGCTATTAAGTTGTTGCCCACTTAGGAAGCCAGAGTGATATTTTTGAAATATAATTCATATAAGTAATTCCCCATCTTAAAACAACTAGATGACTTCATATTCTTATAAATCTTATCTATCTACTTTAAGCTTCTAGACATATTTTAATTTTGCTTCTAACTATATCTTTAACTTAATTCAATGCCAGGCTTCCTCTGTTTACTTACTCCAGGACTAATGATCTGTTTCTGTTACTTGAATTTTCTTTCCTTCATTCTTTTGCCTCTTGCTTAGAAATCAATATTTTGACTGGAGCTGCAACAAGAATCTTATGTTTAAAAAGTGAAAAGCACGCTGGTGACAAAGGGCCATGTGGTGAAGTTGTTGGGGTGGGAAGATGACACATGAGCTTGGAGCCTGATGGAGTGTTAGTGCTGGACTGCCGACCACTAAACTTGTTGTTATATGAAATAGATACCACATGTTAGTTTTGGCCAATGCTATTTGTGACTTTGCAATAACAATAATAATAAAACCAATGGATTGTGTTTTAACAGCCTAGCACAACTTTATCTGATATATCTCCACTAAGATAATGTTATCTTACTTGCCTTTCTGAAATTAATATGGAGTTTCAACTTTATTTTGGTAACTTCTGGTATGTTGTAACAATTTTCATCAGGTATGAGACTGGGATTCTAAAGTTTGGTACATGCCAGACCCTTAGGAGGTGTAAGGCTTTAGTACAGTCTTTTCCCACAGAGAGTAGGACTCTGCTAGGTAGAATTCTCTGGAAATATTTCACAATTGTTCTTCTTCCCCTCTATCTACTAGAGCCACAGGTCTTTCTTGACTGCTGAGTGAGAACCTCGTGGGGTTGCTGGAGATAAAATCCATTAAGATGCCTCCCCACTTGCCCATAAGACTGTGGCCCAAAGAAGGTTCTCGTATTCACGTTAGTCTATACTCAGCCCACAAATTTCACAACGTTACTATTTAAGTGTAACTTACAGTTTGCAGTCCCAGAAGTTTCTGCTCCAGGTACATGCATCTTTTCTGTGATTCTCTCTGCTCACCTTTCTCTTCAGACTTCAGGGTGGCTGTATGTCCTGTAAACTCAACTCTCCCATGGGCCCCTAAAACAATAGTTTTTTCTATTTGTTCAGCTTCTTGGTTGTGTATTTATTTTAACATGGAAGTGATGATTTCCAGTCTCTTTACATGTTGGAGGGGAATCTGGAAGTCCAGAGCACTGATTTTTAGTATTTCTGTTCTGATGAGGCTTATCCTTTTATTCATATTTTATTTGCAAGAAATACTGACTTGTTCTTACCTAGATTCAGTTGGGCCTGGAGAATATAGTTTCTGGTTGGTCAGATACTTCTATGTGGTAACTCTGTGAGGAGGAAACACAGATTTGGTCATCAGATAGGTGTTTCAATCAAAGAATAGAAGTAGGAAAAAGGAAATATCAGATTCTATATTAGATATTTTATATATGTGATCTTATTTACTGTTCTTAATTACTCTAAGATATAATATTGTCCTCAGGTAAGAAATTGGACCAGAGAAGTTAGTCAAATGATCAAGGACACATAGCTCAATGAACAAGTGATCTGCCATTTTAACCAAAGTCTTTATAACCGCCAGATAATAAATTTTGGAATAAAATTGATTTTGGTTAGTGATTTATTGGTATATAATTTTGATATAACATTTATGAAATAATTTGAGAAAAATTAGTCACTGCATTGGAGAATCTTCTACGTAAAGGACATCTCATTGTCTTCATTTAGTCAGGTTGATTCTGGTATACTTTCTACTGTTTGTGTATAAACTATACAGTATGCTTACTCTTGATTTTCTGAAGCACGATCGCATTCACTAGATCACAAATGCATAAGGGTTTTCAGCCTCAATGAGCATTAACAGCAGTCCAAAATTCTCTTTATCTTATAGTTCTCCCCACTCTGCTGAATAGCATTTTCTAAATGCAGTGCCTCTTTGTTTTGCTATACAGGGAAGTTATTGAAACTTATTACCTTATTTATTGCAGTAATTGCATGGTTGTAGTCTTTTCTTTCTGAAAGATACCCTTCTATCTGTTCTCTACTTTTTGACTTAGTTTTAGTTTCATGCCTTCTTTTATCTTAAAATATGTTATTTTATTTATTTATTTTTAAAGAAGGGGAGAAGAAAGAGAGGGACAGAGACATCAGTGTGTAAGAGGATACACCAGTTACCTCTCTCACACCCCATATGGGAGGACCTGGTCTGTAACTCAGGCATGTGCCCTGACTGGGAATCAAACCAGGAACCTTTCAGTCCTTAGGCCCCATGCTCAAACCACTGAACCACACTAACCAGGGCATGTCTTCTTTTAAGGTAAATTATAATTAAATATTAAGATTTTTCCCCTTTCACATCTGTGTGTACTGTAAAGAGCCTGATATTTTTGGAGCTTAATAAATATTTTTTAAGTAAATGAATAAATTACTCAAAATAGATCACATAGTGTATATCCATATACATTTGATAAATTGATCAATGAATACCTTAATGTAAAATGTTGACATTTCTTCCTGTATTATAACTGAGACAAATTTAATGCAATTAGGTATATGAAATACTACCATTCAGTATTAAATGATAGTTATTTTAAGTATTTCTCAGAATTCAAAATAATACTTATAAGTTAAGTTTGAAGAAATGTGATGTATGGATCACTGTTGAAAATCAAACTTACAAATTGTTAGTGGTTTGAATATAAAAAGTACTGTATCTTGTGAAACCTTTTCAGAATTATTTAAGAGATATGATATTGCATAACTGTGTCATTTTATATTCCGTATGTATATGGCATATATATGAAATATAATATATATATATTGAATACAGAATGTGTATACACATTCTTATAGCTATGTATGTGGCTCCATGGCCACTGAAGGTAAAAGTGTATTTCAATGCAAATTACATTGATTTACTACCAATGAATGGAAATTTTTTTAGATGAATAAGCCAATAACTGTTTGTAAACATTGGATTTCACATAGTACTTCTCCTCTGGGAGCTGTTTCATGTTAATGACCTTTATATTTTTGAATCTGCAATACCCTGAAGAGACACAGAGCAGTAATGCAATCATCAAAGCATGATGTGGAGCACTTCATTCAGATAACTTAGTGTAAGGGACCCATTCCACATACACAGTGCTGGGGAAAGTGAGTGAAATAAATTAACTCTGAGCAGATCAAAGATTACACTGGCTGATATAAATAGAGTAATGTAATAAAATTGACTTATTGTAACGTCGTTATGTAATAGAATGCATTTACACATAAGAGGGCCATATGGAAAGACCATTTGGATTCCAACAATCTGCTTTAACCTACATTTTTCTACTTACTAAATCTGTGGTTTACAGTACATCTCATAAATTCTAAGAAATCTAGTTTTCTTATATATAAAATATCCATAGTCAATGTTTATTATTTAGTTCTTTCCAGATAATGTTTTAAATGGGAGTATTTCATGGGTAGAATAATTAGCAACTATTGAAAATGCAGAGTCCAATTAAAAAAGTGGGAATGTCAGACATTTATCTTAATTATATTCTACTTTTTATGTCTTTTGATATTATGAGTCTATTTTTAGAAAAGCTGAAGAACATATGAATAAATAGGATACAAATACAAATTTTTGATATCAAGATATGTAACTACAGGTACATATTACATATGTTAAAATGTTTAGATTATTATTTTGCCATAAATTAATAACTAATATGTTTCTATGATTAATATAATCTAAATATTTTAAAGGTTTGTTTATGTATGTTATTTAAGTTATTTAAGTTTTATTTACTATCCCAAATTTATGATGCCTGATGTAAACCTATCAAGAATAATTTGCTTAGCCCTGGCTGGTGTGGCTCAGTGGGTTGAGTGCCAGCCTGTGAACCAAAGGGTTCCATTCCCAGTCAGAGCACATGCCTGGGTTGTGGGCCAGGTCCCAGGCAGGCAGCATGTGAGAGGCAACCACAACAGGAAGATCGAGTTTCTCTCCCTCTTTTTCTCCCTCCCTTCCCCTCTGTCTAAAAATAAATCAATAAATTTTTTTTAAAAGATTAAGTTTTTTATAATCATACGGTCACTAATTTAATCAGGTTTTGAATTCAATTTGACCTCAGAGACAGTACTCTTTATCTTTATGCCAGAAAGACATGTACAGTCCTTCGTAGACATATGACAACAGGAATTGTTACATACAGACACATATACTTGTTTACTTAGAAATTCACATCTAGATTTCTGTAATATACTGAGGTAAAAAACTCAATATTTTTGTCAATCTGAAAACGTAAGCTCAGTGCTTTTTGTGAGAGTCATCATTGCAATTGGAAGCTACAGATTTTTCATATTCATTACTATATATTTTCTCATTATATAAATACAAAATATTTACCTATTTCAACATTAAGAAACCATTAAGATTTTTCAACTTGAACTTTACAAAAAATGCTGACGGACCAGTTTGCAAAATAAAAGGATCAAAGGCTCCTTGGAGAAATGATTAAATCTAGGGCTGGGAAATGTTCAAGATAATTCTGGAGTAGCTTTTGTGTCAGAGAGTCAGAACTTACTTTAAAAAAAAAAGTGCAATGATGAGGCATGCCCAAAGAGATGTCAAATGAAAGACCTCCTAATGAGCAAAGATGGAAGAAATTAAAACATGTAAAGTATTATTGGATTTAACCCAAAGCATAAAATAAATTTTGACTGTTCCATACTTACATAAGTGAATGATTAAAATATATATAATTATTACAAGCAGAAGGATTCCAAATAATCTGTGTACATCACTCTTAAATAAGTGGAGCTTAACTACACACTAGCGAAGTGTCAGCAGTGCAAAATGAATTTCTCCTAGAGACTACAGTACAGAAAGAAGAAATATTACTTTTAGAGTGGAAACGTATTACCTCATACAGGTGATCAAGGTCAAGAGGTCTACATCGACAGTGATGTCATGTTCTCAGCATGTGTACCCTTGATACGTGATGCCAAAAAATTTCTTTATCTCTGTAGAAATTCCTCCCTAAAATCAATAACCATGAGAGAATTCTAACCACGAGGAAAATAAAAAAAAAAACAATGTTACTTGAAGGATCTTTTATAAATTACATAATCATTAGTATGCAAAACAAGGAATGTCAGAGAAATTATTAAAACCAGGAGGAACATATGGAGAGATAATGACTAAAAATCATGCACTATCTTCTGTTGGCAGGGGAAGATCCTGGAATAGAAAAGGGAAGTGAAGGAAAAACCATGAAAATCTAAATAAAATATGGATGTTAGTTGATAATAACGTATAGATATTGGTTTATTTGTTGCAGGTTTATATAAGGGAACTCTACTATCTTGAAAATAGTTTTGTGAACTTAAAAACTGTTCTAAAAGATGGTTGGTTTATAAACCAGTCATTTTTCTTCAATTTGCAATACCATCTGCATAATATATCAAAGTTTTCATATATATGTTTATGTACTTCTTAGACCTCTGTGTGTCTATTAGAGTTCCAAAAATATATCCTCTTACATACTATAGTTTTTAAGCAAGACTTGATATTGAGTTGGGGAAAATCTCTCATTTGTACTTCTTATACAGAGTTACTTGTGTGTTGTGGACCTTTGCATATTCATGTGAATTTATGAGATCCCTTATGTCAGGTCCATTAAAAGCATGTTTCATTTTTTATTTAAATTTAATTGAATCTGTAGTTCAGTTGGTAGAGAATTCACATATTATTAACATTTCCAGCTAAAAACTCAGTGGATCTTTTTATTTGTTTAGAAGGTATTTATGTATGATTTTTAGTGTTTATTTATTCATACATACTTTCTATTGTGGATGCTGTTATAAAATGTTATTCTTACATGTAAAGTTTTAAAATATGTTTTGTTGTATATAAAAATGAAATTTTTATGTTTATTGTATACCCAGTAAATGTCTATTACTTTTTCATGTATAGTGAGAAATGTTCATCTATTTATTCTGTTTATATGGTGAATTACATTGATTGTTTTTCAAATGTTTAAGCAGTCTTGCATTCTTTTAGAAAGTCAGTAGATTAAGGTTTTTCTTGAACTGTACTGCTTATGTTTTGGTATCAAGATTTTAAGCATAAGAATATCAGTTAGGTAGAATTTCCACTTTTTACTTTTCTCTGGAATAGTTTGTGTGTATGTGTGTGTGTGTGTTTAGAAATAGAATTTCTGAATTAAATATCTATCTATATCTATATCTACCTACATATATACACAGTCTCTGAGTTATGCTGATTTGGCATAATTTTTCAGCTTCATTATGGTACGAAAGCAATACACTTTTAGAAAAAAATGTACTTTGAATTTTGATCTTTTCCTGAGCTAGTGATATGCATTATGATCTCTCTTGTGATGCTGGACAGTGGCGAGCCACAGCTTTCAGTCAGCTGTGCCATCTCGAGCATACAAGACAAATACTGTGCTAGATGACTTAGCCAATAGTAGGCTACTGGAAGGGAGGTAGGTTACTAAGATGTTTGGTAGGTTAGGGGTATTACATGCATTTTTTACTTAATATTTTCAACTTACAATGGGTTTATCATGACATAATACCATCATAAGTCAAACATAGGTATAGATATTGATAGATAAAGATATAGTAGTAATAATTTAACTTTTGCTTGTTTTTGCATAAACATTAACTTGGTTATATAGCAATGAAATTCTTGCAATTGTCAGTTATTTTAATATGTATTAATCTGATCTGAGTGAAATATCTCATTGTTCATTATATATTATCTAATTTATGTGTAACATTCACCTTCTTTTCACACAGTTATTGAGAATTCAGAATTCTTTACCTTCATGCTTTATCTTCCCCTCTGTATGTTTTTTGTATTGAGTTTTTAAAATTTTTATTGCTTTGCAGAAATTTTGTATATATTTTGAGTAGTAATCCTTAGTTATACATATTGAAATGTTTTCTACCAGTTTGTACTTCATATTTTAATGTTATTCATTTTATCTTTTGCTGTTCAAGAGAAAAAAATTAAATTTAACACTATATCTCCATCTGTATTTTAATTCTGTACTTTTGTAACAGGGTGCAGCCAAGAGCGGGTCCTCAAATAGGGATTTGGAATGGGGTCCAGAACTCAAGGTGTATAGGAAATATTAGGATGTCCTCACACTTCCCCCTACACAAGTGTGGGTTGGGGGAAGGGACAGATGGAGCAGGGCCATTGAGAGTTGTTTTGCATAGCAACAGCTTTGCAGCTAACCTCTGGTGTGGTCATTTAACATATCTATAACCTTTAACCAGTTACATAGGTATCTTAAATAGCTGTGGCCATGCTCTGAGCCAGGGGGATGGAAGTAACTTCTGCACCAAGACATAACTGGGGGCAGGTTCCCAGAGTTACAGCGCCTGTGTGGGAGCTTGGAGAAGATTGGCTCCATGACATGGGGCTGTGCCTGCTCAGACTCATAATGGCAGCCCAGTAAAGCTCGAGGGATATGACAGTGTTGGCAAGTATAGCCAATTGTGGGAGGAGTCGGAAATGGGGCTGCAGAGGAAGATTGGCATGGAGACTTAAACCCAGATGCAGCAGCCATTGAAGGGAGAACTACGTGGCTTTGCCAGAGAGAGGACCACAGCCAGTGTCGGAAGAGAACCACTCAGTCTCTGCCAGAGTAGAGACTCCTGTGACCATTTTGCAGAGAGGACCACTCAGCTGTGGCAAGAGAAAGGACAGAGCCGTGTGCTTCTGGCAGAGGGAAGACCTCAGCAGCCATTGAGAGGGGAGAACCATGCAGTTTTGCCAGAGTGGGGACTCCCGCTGCCCTGGGAGGGAGAACCACTCGGCCTTGCCAGAGTAGGGACTCCCACAGCCACTGTGCCGAGAGGGCCATGTGGCTGTGGACATGTGGGAGAACTACGTGGCTTTGCCAGAGTGGGGACCCCCGCAGCTTTAGAAGGAGGAACCACCACCCGGCTTTAGCAGAGATCCAGGCAACACAACTGAGGGTGCTGGGAACTGAGGGAGGCCTACCAACCGAGACGGATTACTGGGAAGAACTGGGAGCTGCCTGAGCCATGGACTTCTATTTCTTTTCCTAAGATACAGTACCCCAGACTGGGCAAAGGGGGAAGAAAGGACTATGTGTGTTTGTGGGTGTTTAAAGGGACTTTGGGATTCTGATGAAGGCATTAGATCACTACTGTAAGACTGTATAGCATTAAATAAACATTTCCTTTTCTTTTCACGAATCTCTGGCATTGAGAGATGTCTTTCCTATAAGGCAGCGGACATAATGAACCTGGGGGGTTCCTTTCGGATGATAATAGTATATCGTCCCAGGCACCCCCTTGTTGTTCTGTAACACTTTCATTTTTTTAAACAATTTCAATTCTGCTCAGGTTATAAAGATAGTATCCTATTTTCTATGTATCATTTGAGACAGTCTAATTTTTTTCTACTCCTTTTTTTCTCTTTGTCTACTATTTTACCAACATTATACTATGGTTTTTATCAGAATTCTTTCTATTTGGTAAGACAATTTCCTTGTCTTTTTGTATTCTTGTACTTCCTTTTCTTTGTTTTTTACTTGACTTTAAAAACATTTAAATATTTATTGATCCACATTATTATCTTTATATTTAATTCAAGTAAATAAGAATATTTAGATTTAAATCCAATTTTCATTTTAGAAACTAAGCACCTGTAGTGACTCTAGATGACTATGTTTGGTGTTTTAAAAAGCATGACTATGCTATTTTGTGACATGTATTTCATCATGGTATGATTTTATGATTAGTTCATTCTAAATAAATTCAGTGCTTCATCACTCTATTGATGTATCTTCAGTAAAATGCTACTGATGAATTTCAAATGACTAAAATTTGTCCTTGTGAAAGCATCCAAAATCAGCTGCCGGAAGAGGTTTGTCCTGTAATTTTTTAAAGTTATGATGCAGACTGCAGATTTAAAAGTCTTGTCTATAACTCTAACAAATATTCATAGTAATCTGCTTCATAAGCAGATAGATATAGATATATAGATATAGGTATAGAAATAATTTGTTTTGTTTTACAATTTTCTTTGGTATTTTAAAAAAGTTTCAAACATTATCTACCTCACTGGCTATTGTTTCTTGTCTATTTTGCTGATTCTTCGTTATTTCCATGAGCTTTGCCTTTTGGCTATCCTCTAGCTGGGTGCTAAAGTCTTTTCCTTGTCTTCAGTTTAATTAATTCCTTTGAAGATCTCAGTAATTCATGGCTTAGAATACCATTTACATATCTTTAAGATTTATATATTCAGGTTAAGTGTTTTATCTATTTCAAGAAAAAGTTGTCAATGGCTTTCTTTATCATTGAGATTGAAATCCAAGGCCCTTAAAATAAATTGTAAGGTCTTCTGCCCATAATCCTGCTACCTCTGCCTCTGTGATTTCAGTTTCTAAGGTTCTCCAATTAGCTCACTGTACTCCAGTCACACTCTCCTCCTTACTGGTCCTCATCCTAGAGCACTTCTCACAATTCCCTTTCTTTGGCTTGATGTTTCTGCTGCCTGGAACTCCTTTCTTCCACATTTCAGATTCCTTATTTCCATCATGTTACATTACAGATGTAATGTTCTCTGAACCCACATATAAATAGCACTCTAAGAAAAAGATGATAATATACCATAATCTATAAGGCCTTATCTGATAATCTGAATAATTCCCACACACCCTAACAAAATGGCATGCCCTCATCCCCAGAAGCTCTGAGTATTATCTTATATGACAAAAGGTACTTTGCAAATATAACCAAGTTAAGGGTTTTGAGGTAGGGAGAATATTTTGGATTACCTGGTGAGCCCAATGTTATCATGCATTTCCTTATAAGAGGGACACAGGAGGAGTCAGATCCAGACAGAAGGAGGTGAGATAGTGGAAATGAGATGGGTGCAAAACAGAAAGCTGATGTGAAGCAGGGAAGGAGCCGTGAGCCAAGGAATTCAGGCCAGTTCTAGGAATTGAAAAGCAAGGAAACTGATTCTACCTTGAAACTTCTGGAAGGAATTCAACCTTGCCAACACCTAGATTTTAGACTGCTGGCCTCCAAAACTGTAAGAGATTAAATTTTGTGTCCTTTCAAATCCCCAATTCTGCATTAGTCTGACATAGTAACAATGAGAAGCTGATATTCCTCATATATTTATTTATCTCTCTGAACTCTTACTTCTGTAGAGCTTTCTACTGGCCACATTGACCCCTTTGCCTGTCTTTGAGCATTAAGGGCAGGTGAACTCCATCCACCTCACTGGTTTTCCATTTGATTTATCCTGGCTGAAATACTCTAAGTTATCTGCATGGCAGGCTCCCACACATTGTTCAAATTTTAAGTTACTTTTCAGCAACACCCTCATGGCCACCTTCCTCCCTGTGCCTCTTTCACATACATTTCCTTTTCTTTTCCTATTTCATATTTAATTTTTGTACCTGCCATTTTGGCATGTTATTTATCTAACCCTCTCATTAGAATGTAAGCTTTATGTGGGCACAAAACTTTAGCTGTTTTATTTATTGTAATATCTCAGTACTTTGCATAATTATTGATATATAATAGGTGCTCAATAAATATTTGAATGAATGAATGTTAGCAAATTTCTTAATTAATCCTACTTCCATTAACCTGTATTATTTTTCTCAATTAAATTCATAGCTTTCTACAAGTAATAAACATGAATTATTAATTATTCATCCTATATCTCTTCCCATACTCTATACAAAGTTTTTTTTTTCATTCACTTCTATATTGCCAATATTTTTCATAATTCCTGGCAAACAGAAAGTTTTGTAAGCATTTTTTGGATGCATGAATAAATGAATATGTAAACAAAGTGCTGTATATTGAAAATTATATTTATAATGTAAAACATCCAAAAATAATGTTTAAGGTAACCTAAATATTTTTTTTTAATTTGCATTCAGATGAACTATGCCACATTTGCCTTTGCACAATGAGAACCTAGATGAGTACATAGTCATGTTCACTAAATGTTTGCTGAATGAATTAATGATGAAGATGATTTGCTAAAAACTATACTAACCTATTCTTATTTAAGGCATATGTGAAAATGACTGATTATCTAAGAAAATGATATTTCTTCAGACAGTTTATCCTGTGATTATCCCTTATACCATTCAAAGAAAAAGCAAGTGGTGAGCAAAATTAGTCTCATGGGTCATGTCTTGTCTATGTTTGAACAATTGTTATTTATCTAGATTATCAGCAACTATACAGACTTTGTAGTGTAATTCAAAAGGCATAGTAGTCTATGGGGTAGTGGGAAGAGACAGTGGATAATGAGAATGGGAACAAAGAGAGTGGTTAAAATAATAGCTGCTCACAGTAAAAGGGAAAAAAGGCTAATTCATCCTAAAAGGGAACATATTTAGGAAGGGTAAATTTCATTCTATTTAATTTATAATATAATATAATAAATATATAATATAATAAATATAATAAATATAATAAATAATAAATATAATATAATATAATATAATATAATATAATATAATATAATATAATAAATATATATTTAAGATGTTAATAGTGTTCATTAGTATTTATTAGTCCATTACATAGCAGCAAAACTCTACTTGTTTATTTAGCTTGCTGACCTATTTATTTGTCTTTACTCATCAGGGTATAACTCATTATCATGCTTATCAGCTACTGTATCCATAACAAAAATACTAAGATTGCAATGTTTCACTGAGCATTTGTTGTAGAAGAAATGAACTTTTAAGGCAGACATTACTACTCACTGTTTCAGTATTACCTCTTGCCAGATAGACAGTATTTCCCACCTTTTATGCAGATGTGTGTGTAAACACTCATTGCAGGTCTGAATGAAGATGTTAAGAGAGATAAATACTATGCAATAATAAATAAGAAATTCTACCAATGAAATAGGTAAAAATATATTTGTGTTTGCATTAAACCTTTGATAATTTTCTCAGCTAATTTATGCCTATTTAATGGCTAATATTTAGATATTAGATGTTACAACTAATTTTTACAGCTAATATTTTGCAGTTAATTTACATATCTAGACTTTTGCAGTTAGTTTACCTATTCTCTTTTGCAAAATAAGTACATTTTAAATTTGTAAATATATAAAGTTTATTATCTAGTGTATAACAATTAATGATAAATGTTGTTGAAAAATAGCAAATTTTGAAGCTGAACAAATGGTAGCTACTAGTTACTATAACTTATATACACTGGCTTATACAAATTTTGGGAGAATGATTTTCAAATTGGGGACCATTCTTGCAATAAAGATATCAAGATTAAAATATTAAAAATTATTTTTAAAAGTCTCAAAAAAGTTATTTCTTATATGAGTGTTGAAATCCTTCCCTAGTAGAAGAGCAAATGCTTATGTACTTTCAATGAACTCTTATTTTATTTTCATACTCAAGAAAACTCTCTTTCAAGTTTTAATCAACAAATTTGCTAATAAATTTTGAAATCAAATTTTAATGTGTAATAAATGTTTTACAGTTTGTATTTATGTGGAATTATTGTGAAATGATGGCTTTTTTAATGAATACCAACATTTTTTACTGTGATATATTAGATAACCTTTATTAAACTTTTGTGTTATCCCATATTATTGAAAATAATCCATTTTTCATTATGATACATTGCTTGTATTTTTGTCATAATAATACACTGTTTGCTTTGGGAAATATTAAATTGAATATATTAAGTAGGCTCTCATCTATTCATACTTTTCTGAGCTATGAAATTGTCCTGTTATACATTCTATGCTGAGCCAAATTTCTAATTTCATCAGTTTTCTTTTTTCTTTCTTTTTTTTGTTGCTAACAATGTTCTGATTTCTCAAAGCCAATCTTAAATTATCCTGTATTATCTTATAAAGGCTATAGTATACTAAGAAAACAAAGCACACAGATTTATCAACTGAAAGCAAATAACTATGAGTTAAGGCCTGAGAGGCAATTTGTGATTAACCTGTCTCTTCCACATTCTATAAATAGACCTAAATTCCAATTTTCATTCCCATGAAGTGTAAATAAAAATACCCAACCTTCTGACATTCGTGTTTTCTGAAGAGTAAAAAGCAAGGTGTTTGAGCTAGGTTACACAATATTTTGTAACAAGCATGTATTCAGTATGAAACTAATTGTAATGCATTGACATTTTATACTTTTGGTTTTTGTATTGCTCTGTTCTGTTTTGTTTTCTGTCCTCTTAGTTACAAATGGCAGAAAGATGAATCATCCTCTCATACCTAATGGCTTCTTTCTTGGAGTCCTCTTTTTGGGTGATGTTCTACTTTCTGTGCTAAGGTAACAGTATGTAAAAGATGAAATCCTGATGAAACTGTCTGGAATGGCGGTAGTGCTGATTTCCTTTCAGCCGTGTGGGAATGGGCCTGGGCACGCCACACTTCCACAGAGAGAAAGAGTCCTCACAGCTTGTGCTGGACTGAGCACCTTGTGTGAAAAAATGCTTCTTGATTTCACTCTGTGTATGTGTCTCTTCGTGGTACTTAAGACGGCGTATTATTACATGGCACTTGGTCAGCTCCCCTGCTATATCTGTCCCCTGTGGGGAGGGGACCATTCCCAGTGTTGTAGCACCAGATGTGCTGACAGTGCTGTTTCCCTGGGCTATCTGCCGGAGGAACCCACTGACCATGGGAGATCGATGACCACCATTGGAGCTGACCTTGAGCTGTCTCTTCTCCGTGAGAGTAAGTGTGTTGTGTCTAGTGCTCGCCTTGTGTTCCATGACGGGTCAGACACCGAGAGACGGTGGGCAGCAGAGACCACTTGTTCTGCAGAAGCCAAGAATATAATGAATAAAATGTGTTACACATTTAAAACTAAAGAACTAATATTTATGGAAATGAATTTTCTGATTAAAATGTTATGTACTCAGTATAATTCCATAGAGGGATAAGTTATTTCTTACTAAGTTGTAACATAATCTGTGCATGTTAAATTTGAGTTTCCTTAGCAGGGGCAACATAGTGTATTGATTACAAGCACAAATTGAACGCTATCTTTTTCTTTTGATCTTCATATTTGAATTTCAAACACAATCATTCAGAGACACATTTTCATAAATCCTACATACTTTTATTTTTTTCTGTTGTCTTAGTAATGCATTCAGTATCACTATGTGTCTGTTCTTCAGAATGTTGATTGGATTAGTAGAATTAGATATAGATGAGGAATGCTTGAATGGGAATAATTGTATCTGTGGAGAGTTTATTATTGATTGTTTAATCTTACTTTTCTAAGCAGCCTTGTCTTTTATAAGACTGGAATAATGTATTATAAGATAAAAAAAGGAATTTAAAGAACCCCTTTTA